>APFE030627636.1:53619-118327 GCA_000404065.3 Pinus taeda
GGAGAAACTTCTCAAGCATCCACTTCAAAAAGTTATCTTGATGCAGCAAAAAGGAGTGAGCAAAAGCACAATGGAGACTATCAGGTAAAGCAGGGACAAATTGCAAACAAAGGCTATCAGGGGCAATATGTTTTAAGAGTGAACAAAAGCTACAACCAGCCACAGGTAAAGTCTTCTCAATTTGGTTCAAGAATGAATAACAATAGAGATTACAATCACTTGGTCGGTAGATTTGATAACTGCAGAAGTTTCTTCAATGGACAATGTTTTTCTTGTCATAACTTTGGTCACAAAGCAGCTCAATGTGTTGCATATAAGACAATCATGACTAGAGAAGCTCAAAAACAAAGAAGTATGACCGGGATTACAAAAAGGACCTACAACAACTTTTCGGCTCTTGAAAATGAAGTTGAATGTTCTATTTGCAATAACTTTGGTCATGAAGATTCTGAATGCAGGAGCAGGTTTCAGCAGAAAAAGGAACAAGCCTCAAGCACCAAACCTTGGAGAATAAAGGAACCACAAACAGAAAGATGTGGGATATCATTTTATGCAGAGGGACAAGAAAATCTATGGTACATTGACGGTGGATGTTCGAAGCATATGACAGGTGAGAAAGAAAAACTTGAGTCTTACTCTGCTCTAGAAAAGGGAAAGAAAGTTTCTTTTGAAAATGATACTCCTGCAACTATAAAAGGAAAAGGCATTGCTCGGTTAAAAAAAAAGGTCAAGGTTGGAAATGTTTTGTATGTTGATGGATTGAAGCATAATCTTCTAAGTGTCAGGCATATGTGTGATCAAAGAACTGAGGTCATATTCAGGTCAAATGGATGTCTTGTTCGTGATATTGATACAGGTAAAACAGTGATCAAAGGCAAAAGAACTCCAAATAATCTGTACATATTTAAAGAAGAACAACAACAATGCTATCTGAGCAAGGATGATGAGCACTAGTTATGGCATCGGAGGTTGGGACATCTAAGCTTTTCACAAATAAGGAAAGCATGCAAATACCAGGCAGTTCGCGATCTTCCAGATATCAAAATTCCTGACAACACCATTTGCAAATCATGTCAGTTTGGAAAACAGACCAGAACTAACTTTCCAGAGAAAGAAGGATCAGCTAGCATGCCTCTTGAGCTAGTGCATACAGATACATGTGGACCGTTCAGTAAAAGAACACCGAGAGGAGACGAATACCTGATATTATTCATTGACGATTTCTCTAGGTTTGTCTGGTTAGGACTTATGAAGCACAGAGATGAAGCATTCGAAAAATTCAAATCCTTCAAAGCCATGACTGAAAAACAATCAGGTCACAAAATCAAGTGCCTCAGATCTGACAGAGGTGGGGAATTTACTTCAAATGAATTTTTTGATTTCTGTGAAGAACATGGGATAAGAAGAGAATTCTCTACTGCAAGAACTCCTCAGCAAAATGGAGTTGTGGAAATAATTAACAGAACAATCCAAAAAATGGCTCGTGCTATGCTTGATGAATCATGAACTCCCACCATCTTCTGGGGTGAAGCTTCTCATGTTGCGGTTGTTATTCTCAATAAAACAAATGTTCGGGTAAACAGCACTCAAACTCCTCATGAGCTCTGGAATGGTACGACTCCTACGGTAAAGCACTTCAAAATATTTGGGAGCAAATGTTATATTAAGAATACTGATGAGCAGCTTGGCAAACTTGAGCCTAGAGCAGATGAAGGAATTCTTCTTGGTTACTCTCCACACAGCAAGGCATACAAATGCTACAATAAAAGACTTGGCAGAATTATTGACAGCATTGATGTAGTGGTTGATGAGAAAGGATACATTCCTAGACAAGTACATCATGAAGACATCGAAGAAGATGAAGGATATCCTCAACAACAGAATGATGAAGAAGAATAACTTCAAGAAGAACCTCAAGAAGAACCAGAGGAGCAAACAAGAATGGAAGAAAAGACTCCGTCCAGATATGTTCAGAAGAATCATCCAGAATCTCAGATTATGGGGCAGAAAGAAGCAGGTGTACAAACAAGAAGAACTCTCGCAGAAGCTTCAAGCTATTTGGCATTACTCTCTTCTACTGAACCACAAAATGTAAAAGAAGCATGCAAAGATGAATTTTGGATAAAAGAAATGGATGAAGAACTTGAGCAAATCGAAAGGAACAACACTTGGGAACTGGTTCCTAGACCAAGGATAAGAATGTTATCAGAACAAAATGGGTCTTCAAAAATAAATTGAATGAAAATGGAGAAGTAATTAGAAACAAGGCCAGACTTGTTTGTAAAGGGTATGCGCAGCAAGAAGGAATAGACTTTGAAGAAACCTTTGCTCCCGTTGCAAGACTTGAGGCCATCCGAATGTTCCTTCTCTCAAGTTTTCAAAACTTCAAAGTATTTCAAATGGATGTGAAATCAACCTTTCTGAATGGAGACTTGGAAGAAGAACTATACATTGAACAACCAGATGGGTTCATTCTTGGAAATGATCCAAATCTTGTATGCAGATTGAAAAAGGCTCTCTACGGGCTCAAACAAGATCCAAGGGCTTGGTACTATCGTTCGGAAAAATATCTCCATCAACAAGCTTTTTCAAAAGGATCAGCAGATAGCAATCTTTATATAAAAATTGAAAATGACAAATTTCTAATATTTGTTGTGTATGTAGATGACATTATTTTTGGCAGCAACGAAGAAGACATGAGTCAAAGCTTTGCCTTGGTCATGCAGAAAGAATTTGAAATGTCCTTGCTAGGAGAACTCACATATTTCCTTGGTTTGCAAATCCAACAAAAGGAAGGAGGAATCTTTTTATCTCAAACCAAGTATCTCAGATAGATCTTGAAGAAATATTGCATGGAAGATGCAAAACCAGTATGTACACTCATGGTCACAGGATGTAGCCTCAGTGCAAATGATGAATCTGCAGCAGTACATCAACCAACCTACAAATCTATGTGAAGTCTACTTTATTTGACAGGTACCCGACCGGATATCATGCATGCAGTAGGAATAGTTGGAAGATTTCAGGCAAATCCAAAGGAGACTCATCTTCAGGCAGTAAAGAGAATTTTCAAATATCTTCAAGGGACACAAAATTATGGCTTATGGTATCCTAGAGATACAGATCTCACACTTCATGCTTATACAGATGCAGATTGGGCCGGAAGCGTGGATGACAGGAAGAGCACAAGTGGTGTTGTGTTCTTTATGGGTTCCATATTAGTATCTTGGTTCAGCAAGAAACAGAGTTCGATTGCCTTATCTACAGCTGAAGCGGAATATGTTGCTGCTGCATCTTGCTGCACTCAACTCCTTTGGATGATGCAGACCTTGCAGGATTTTCAAATCACTTGTACACCAACTATCTCTATCTTATACGATAACACAAGTGCAATCAGCATCTCAAAGAATCCTGTCATGCATTCAAAAACCAAGCACATACCAATCAAGTATCATTTTCTCCGGGAACAAGTGCTTGAACAAAAGGTCAAGTTGGAGTATGTTCCTTCTGAGGAACAAGTTGCTGATATTCTAACCAAACCATTGCCTAGGGAGACTTTTGAATACCTCAGGCAAAAGCTGGGGGTTGTTGATGCATCATCTTATTGTTGAGACTCTTCTGATTGTTGGTTGTACACATGATTCATTTGAGGTATATGCGTACATGTGCTGGGTTACGGCACAGGTTCAGGGGGAGCATATAATGCATTGTTGGCATTATGGAGGATGTACAAAAGGACATCATGGGAGGTGGTCTGAATATAGCTGCAATATGTCTCTATCTCTTTCTTGGTCATTAATGGTGTGTGGTGGATTATGGTTCTTCTTTGCAGATCTGGTTCATATTCAGGGGGAGCATGTTCTTAGGGGGAGCATAACCCTTTGCCCTTGATGTCAAAGGGGGAGAATGTCACTAAAGTTTTTGAGGTTGCCATCAAGTCCAAAGGGGGAGATTCTTCGCATTATGAGACAAGTGTTTTCCTTGATGGCAAATCACTCAGATGATAAATTATAGTGCAACAAAGTTATTTTCAAGTTCACGGAATTTTATGCAGAGAAAAGTTTACTTCATGTAGAGAAAAGTTCACGGAATTTTATGCAAAGAAAATTTTATTTCGTGTAGAGAAAAGTTCATGGAATTTTATGCAGAGAAAAGTTTATTCCATGTGGATAAAAGTTCACACACTTTCATGGTTGGTTCATGGTATTGGTCCCACAGTTTTTGATCCTATGGTTTTGGCCCATGGTATTGGTCAATGATTTGAGGAAGAGCTTGCCTATATAAAGCAAAGGAGATCATTTGGCTTGAGTATGCTTTTGGGTTAAATATTTTAAGATCTGAAATATTGGGTTATTGTTTCAAAAGCTAGATCTATATGAAAGTGAAGTGGAAAGCGAATCTGTGAAGGGTGATCTCTCGAGTGCTACAGCTGCGGAAGTGCGGAGACGCCACAGAGGTGCCACAGAAGGCGCAGTGTGGAGACGCTACAGAAGGCGCAGTGCGGAGGCACCGCAGAAGGCGCAGTGTGGAGACGCCACAAAAGGCCTAGTGCGGAGATGCCACAGAGGCGCCACAGAAGGCGCAGTGTGGAGACGCCATAGAAGGCGCAGTGCGGAGGCGCCACAGAAGGCGCACTGCAAAGACGCCACAGAAGGCGTAGTGCCGAGACGCCATAGAGGCGCCACAAAAGGCGCAGTGCGGAGGCACCACAAAAGGCATAGTGCGAAGGCGCAGTGCGGAGACGCCACAGAAGGCGCAGTACGGAGGTGCCGCAGAGGCGCCACAGAAGGCGCAGTGCGGAGACGCCACAGAAGGCACAGTGCAGAGGCCCCACAAAAGGCGCTGTACGAAGGCGCCATAGAAGGTGCAGTGTGGAGACGCCATAGAGGCGCCCAGAAGGTGCAATGCGGAGGTGCCACAGAAGGCGCAGTGCGAAGGCGCCACAAAAGGCGCAATGCGGAGACGCCACAGAGGCGCCACAAAAGGCGCAGTGTGGAGACGCCACAGAAGGCACAGTGCGGAGGTGCCACAGAAGGTGCACTGCGAAGGCGCCACAGAAGGCACAGTGCAGAGACACCACAGAGGTGCCACAGAAGGCGCAGTGCGGAGACGCCACAGGCTAGAGAAAAGGAAATTGCGTATCTGTCTTAAGATCTTTTATTGACTGTTTTTTTGTTGATAAGGTGTTCTTGGTTTAGTTTACTGTTATTGTGGATCTGGTTATCTGGGTGACTTACTAGTACTTGATGATCATTTTATGTTGATGGATCCGGTTTGAAAATTTATGAAAAGTGGTCCTTGAAAGAAAAGAAGTAGGTGGTTGTAGCTCCCTTCCAGGAGAGACTGGGAAATGAGAGAGAGTTGCAGCTATCTACAGGTTGCAGCCTGCATACTGGTAAAGGATTGCACCAGTACAAGACCATTGTAAAAGGAGTTTCTAATTTGAAAGAAGATAGAGACATATTGCAGCAGGTGGTTTTCACCCACATTGGGTTTCCACCTTATATCTGGTGTTCTTTGATGTGACTGTCTGTTTTTCTTGCTCATTATTTTATGGTACTGATATGCAAAAATAATTCAAAGTGTAAATAAGGAAGATTTGTTAAAAGAACTAGATAATACTGATTCACCCCCCCCTCTCAGTATTATTTTCAACATAATCCTTTGGAATTATAGAATTATTTTGGAGGGAATTCCTAAAGAATAAGGCTAATTTCCTCAACATTTATGCAAGGAAATAAAAGGCTAGGTGAGATGATTTTAGGCTAAGTGTTGGCCAGATTTGTTCATTGAGAGGAGAGAGAACAATTATTCTTTCGAAGTTTGAGCATAGAGTTGGACCTAGCCATTGTCATAATTCATCTATTCAAATGATTATGCAAGCATGCTTAAGGCATTTTTACCAGTTGGTTTCACCTAGATACATCTATGTACTTGTGTATGTGATTGATGTATGTTTTTGAATGTTATTCTAAATTGTGAATTAATTTATGGAGAGTAGTAGAGTAGAATTGTATCCCTTGATTTAGATTAAATTTCTTGATCAGTTGCAATTCTATAGCTGATTTTCTACAATTAGTTCTCATTTCCCATAGGCTTACAAAAAGTATAATTAAGAAAATGAAATAAAATTTCTAAATCCTAAAAGAATTCCATAAATCACCCATAAATCATTCCAAAAATTAGATTTTCCTAAATCCTAAAATCACTTCATAAATCATCCATAAATCATATTTTTCTAAATTCTAAAACCACTCAATAAGGACTATATAAATGAGCCAATCTATCCCTAAAATATATCATGATTTTCATTGCAGATTTTCTTTTCTATTATGGAAAAAATATCACTTATCCATAGCTTTTATAAATGGAGGAGCAGATAGGAGTTCAAGTGGATACATCCACTCAACTAGAACCATCCAACAAAAGGTGTGAATGTTACTACCTTTACAGGATTATGGATGAGTCAGGTT
This sequence comes from Pinus taeda, assembly GCA_000404065.3. NCBI lineage: Eukaryota > Viridiplantae > Streptophyta > Pinopsida > Pinales > Pinaceae > Pinus > Pinus taeda. Next base: position 60,093 of record APFE030627636.1, read on the forward strand.
GGTGGGACAATCTTCCATCAACTACTGGAGACCCTCCTTATAGTGCCATAAACTTTGACAGTACTGAACTCACAAAAATTCAGGGGATCTCCTCAGTATGAAGTCTCAACTAATCCTCACATCGTTTGGTGTAGGAGTCCCATCTGGTACGATGGCCCGGTTTCCATTATCTTAGAGAATTTCCTTAGCTCTTATTATTCATCACATGAGAGTGTTATGCTGGAATCTTGGAAAATTGAGGTGAGTATGCCTAGAGAGTGCATAATGTAACTTTTATCTAGGTTCTCTTTCTATAAAGGGCGAGAATAAAGTGAGCCTCTAAGTGAGAAGCAGTAGTACCACCCAAGAAGGGACACACACAATCCAAAAGAGGTATGTCTAGCATGTAGCACAATAGTCCATAGAGGATGTGATAGTCATTAAAACTAAAGTAAGTACCCTAGGGCTTTGGGATGGAACCCCAATAGGGTAGGAGAAAACTATAGTAAGAAACACTCATACAACTCAGGAAACATGCTTATATAAACAAACTATATGAGAGCGACCATACTCAGATGTCCTTCGTTTGGGTAGACCCTACAGGGTTCAGACCCTCTGCAACTCATGATGATCTTCAATCCTGAAAATCATTCAATTCGAACATACATACCAATATATAGATAAACAATTTTAATGAAACTAACTTTGTATCATATAAGAGAAATGATTAGTTATACATCAAAATAGCATTCATATATGAATTACAACACTATTTGATGCCTAAACACAGTTAATCTTAGAAACAAGACAATGCTTATTTTTATTGTAGAAAGCTAAAACTAACATGGAGAGAATTCACCTGAGTCTTCTTCTTCTAGCTCCAAGCAGAACCGTCGTCCATATCCATCTAGTCTGAGTCTTCAACAACCTCCTTCCATAACCAATACCATGACATTTCAAGCAAGAGGGAGAATATCAACAATCAAGAAAACAAGGGTTTCCTGAAACTTGGGGAAGTTCATGAAGCACAGGGATACTTTAGACTTAGTCAGGAATAATATCAAGTTAGGGCCTTCCCATCGAGTTCTATCTATACTTTTCCCAATTAGTTTTTATTTGGGAAATAAGTGGCAAACAGTTGGGCCATGGACAATAGGAGGTAATCAATAGGTAAAACCCATGAACTCTGCCTAGAATTAAGGAAATTTGATTTTTTTAAGTGTTTTAACACATATACGTAGGTTGGGTATTGACTAACCTGCGTGTACATGCTTTTATCTTAGGGAAAAGTAGTGTAAAGGGAATAAAACACTGTTTTTAAAATATTTGGACCAAGTCTGGAAGGAGGGGTTGCCCTAGGCCATATACCAAGCATCACAAATAACAAGGGTGGTAAACAGTGTTATAAAAAGGAGGGAAAATGTGTACACCAACCAATAGAGTAGGCCATATGGATGTGATGGTCGTTATAACTAGTGAAAAATAAAGGTTTGTCTAATATATTTTGGAGTAGTCCACAAGCACCAGACAACAATATTAACCAATATAGCAAATTCCCAATAATTTAAGTACTAAAACAACCAAAGTACTTCAAATATCTTAGTATAGGTGAAATAAATATGCATTACAAATGTTGAAGGAATAGTCTTACTAAAATCTATGAAACATACATGAAATGTTTTTGGCCTTAACATTATTTTGTGTTATGAAAAATTTCCAAGACACATATGTACACCATATACCATTAGTCCCAGTCATGGGACATTGGAGGCACTCCTTGCTCCTCAAATAACTGATTGAACTCTCAATATTATCTGGGAGCAGACGAGGTGAAAAGTCCTTGCTCATACAATGGAACGGGTATGTATAGCCAAGGATGGCGCTTGAACCTTGCTACTCTTGGACTTCCCTCATCATCATTCAACCTCCTATGACTTTTCAACTAACATGACTCTTCATCTTCATGTGTGTGGCCATTGGAATTTCACTTCACATTACATTCAGTTACAACAAAAATGGCTTATAGTAGAAATGTGGGCTTGACAACTCATGACACAACTTGACATGAAACTAATAACATGGACTAGATTACTATGGTGGAAATGTCAAGATTATCTTTTTGTCTTGATGCTATAGGGTCTTCAATGGTCTTAGTCTTATAAGATGGTTACGTGCATGTGCTCCTTTTTCTTACTCTTTGATGATATTCTTTTGTCCGTCCAACTGCAAGTACTTCTTCTAGCTGTGTTCTCCTCCTTTGCCTTGTTTGTTGTCTTGCCATGTTGTATCACTATACATATTCCTAAAATTCACTCATGATGGGACAACATCAAATCCAAAACATCCTCATCTAAGATGATGCATTTCTTTCCATTTCATGGGCCCATAACAGATGATAGGCTCGAAAGGGAGCTTAGTAACTATGCACTACTTAGTTCGAGGTGACAGGGAGGGGGACTGGTCACTAAGACTGCACAGAGTGCAACTTAGTCTTGGATGAGGAACTCTAGGGCATAGTCTTTATTATCAAGAAAAAATGTGCAAAGGCCACTTCGTGGTAGGATTATGTAGTTGACGACACTAGTGACAGCTATAAGGTGGGACCGTCAGGGTCATTTCTATGTAGTTTCCTGAGGGAAGAAAAGGTAGGACAACAAAGGGACCAGAGTATAGTTCTGTGCAATCCTTGAGAGTAATGAGTCCTAGCTAAGGGAGATCACTCGCAGGAAACATATTCCCAATTTTTGGGAGCACTGCAGACTTAGATCTCTACACATTGTGGGGTTCCACTAGGAAGGGAGGAGGCTTGATGACTAATCTTATGAACTGCACAGTTCAGGTCAAGCTCTGAGGCAATTTCTGTTCAATTCTCGAAAGGAAGGCAAGCTGCTCAACTCTCAAATTATGTAGTGCAACTATCTTGGAGGACAAAATCAAGCACTATGTAGTTCCAAGTAGTGGAGCATAATCACAATGGTCTTAGTCTACGCATTGCAACCCAGTTAAGGTCCTGTGAGAGGGAGGTTGTCCGGTCAAAAGGATTTTTAGGAAAGTGGCTAACTGTGGGAAGAAATTGTACCCATGAGGACTCAACATTGTGATCAAACATTTAGCATACTTCGATAACATGATGCCATTGACCATCGGAACAACAAGACAAATCATTTTTCTCTGTGATACCATCTTTAGCTAAGAGCGAAAAGTGTTACACCTGAGATAGAAGTTTGGATGACCATGACGACACTTGCGTGACAGTGCTTACAACTTTGTGTATTAGTGAGATTGATGTATACATAGCTAGGACAACTCAAACACATAAAGACAAACCTTCAAAATCAATAGAATAGGACCATAAGTCATGAAAAATAAATCAGCATGCCAAAAGACGACATTTAGTCAGACAAGGAAAATAGGTGAAAAGACTAAAAGGGACCTCATGGAATGAACCTAAGTGTTTGCAAACATAAAGGAAAAACCAAGGAAGGATTTGAAATTTGGGTGCTAGCCATTATATTCGAGGGTCTTGCAATCGCTACAATAGTTACCTTAGAGGCACTACCTAGTATGGATTATGTTATGGATGAACATAGGGAGTGAAAATTCATGGCTACAAAATTCATATTAGGCAGCGAGTTTATGAGTTTGAAAGAGTACATCAGGAGCAATTTTTAGTTTTGGGTCCGTAGCAATTTCCTATTATAGCTTAAAGCAAATGTTTGTTGTGCTCAACTCAGTATAAATTGAACACATGGTTGCAAGTCAAGAAACATGTGAGGCAATCTAGATGAGAAAGAAACTTGTGGGTTTCTTTAGTCTCACGATGGATCCAACTATGATCTATTATGATAATAAGATTTTAAGTAATCCCTCTGAGAATATGGTATTTCACAATCAATCCAAGCATATAGATATCTATTGTCACCATTTGTGGGACTCTGTGAAGAAGATGATAATGTTTCTATAGTACATTCCAACTTAGGAATAAGATTTTGACATATTGACAAAGGGTTTGTCAACATGGAATTTTGAACTCCACAGGTGTAGGATAGGGATGGTTGACCATCCCTTTCTTTCTAAGAGGGAGTGTTTAGAAGTGTAGCAAGAAAGGCTCAATTTGTCTTAGCCTTGGTAAAATAGAGAAGATTTAAAATTTCCTCATTAATTGACAAATTGGAGGTAGTGTACTAAGGTGACATGGCTCTTGTCATTCAATAAGCTCAGTAAATTCGATTTAGTTGGACTGGAGTTCAGTTTGCATGTGTTGATTGCTACTTTATAGCAATCTAGTTTAGTTATTTCTAGTTGTACTTAGCTAAACTAGTTCTAAAAGGGAATAGAACTAGTTGGAGGTCAGTTGTGCAATGGGACAATAATCTAACTCAAATATCATCTAGCTAACTATTCAATCAACCAAAATAGGTGATGCATGCAAGGAATTAAAACATGTAACCTATGGTGGAGATTCCAAGGTAGTGTAGCATTAGTTGTAGACTAGTCTTGAGTGTATAGGTATTACATGTAATGAATGATTAATGTTTGGGAATTACACAATTATCTTGGAGCAAATTCCTAAAGAATACATGCCAATTTCCTGAACATTTATGCAAGGAAATAAGAGGCTAGGTGACATGATTTTTGGCTAAGTGTTGGTCAGATTTGTTCATTGAGAGGAGAGAGAACAATTACTCTTTTGCAGTTTGAGCTTAGAGTTGGAGCTAGACATTGTAGAAAAACCTCTATTCAATTGATTAATGAAAACATGCTTACGACATTTTAACTAGTTGGTTTCCCCTAGATACATCTATGTACTTGCGTATGTGATTGATGTATGTTTGTGAGTGATGTTCTAAATTGTGAATTAATTTATGGAGAGTAGTAGAAAATAATTATATCCCTTGATTTAGATTAAATTTCCTGATTAATTGCAATTCTATAGCCGATTTCTACAATTAGTTCTCATTTCCCATAGGGTTACAATTAGTATAATTAAGAAAATGAAATAACATTTCTAAATCCTAAGATAATTCCATAAATCACTCCATAAATTAGATTTTCCTAAATCCTAAAATCACTTCATAAATCATCCATAAATAATAATTTTCTAAATTCTAAAACCACTCAATAAGCACTATATAAATGACGCAATCTATCCTTAAAATCTCTCATGACTTTGAAGGTAGATTTTCTTTTCCCTTATGGAAAAAAATTCACTTATCGATATCTTTTATAAATGGAGGAGTAGAGAGTAGGTCGAGTGGAGAAATCCACTGAAGCAGAACCATCCCACTGCACAACTGACCTTCAACTAGTTCCTCCAATAGTTGGAACTAGCTTAAATAAAACAAACTTGACATAACTGAGTTTGATTGCAACAAATTAGAAATCGCACATGCTTAACTAAACTCGAACTCCTCCAACTCGAATTTACTGATTAAACAAGGTCACACAAGCCATGTCACAAAATTTAATTGCATCCAAGTTGTCTGTTGATGTGGAAATTCAAATTTTATCAATTTAATCAAGGAAAAATGAAAATCAATTTTTTTTTCTTCGTTTTTCAACACTCGCTCTCAGCAAGAAATGGATTATTGACTTCCCTCTTAACAAATCAGTTTTCAAAATGTCAAAATCTAGTTATCTATCACAATGTAGTGTAGAAACATTATCTACCTCTACATACAGTCCTGCAAATGGTGATCCCATATATCTATATGCTTGCATCAATCATGAATTACAGGATTCTCAGAGAGTTTTATGCAACTCTGATTATCACAATAGATCATAGTTACATCCATCATCTAACCAAATAGTCCAACAAGTATCTTTCTCATCCATATCACCTCACACGTTTCTTGAGTTGCAACCATGTATTCCCTTTCTATTAAGCTGAGAACCACATATCTTTGCTTCCTATTTATATTTGATGGATGTTGCTCCCAATTTGGATCTATGACGCCACACAACTTCACTCCCTTTGTCCACCTGTACCATAGTACACACTGGGTAGTGCCTCTGAGATACTGTAAAACATGCTTAACCACCTTCCAAAATAATTTGGTTGGCCTAACTATAGTGTTTTTTATCTAGTTGACTGCATAACACATATATGGTCATGTGTTAACGATATATATGAGTGAACCCATTAACTGCTGATAAATGGTAGCATCCACTTCTTCACCTGAAGTGGTATCCTCCTTCGTCCAACTGTTTTCTAGATGTGTCTCCATGGGTTTACAACTCTCCATACAGAATATCTACAATATCTCATTTGCATCCTTTCCTAGAGTCAAAAAATTCCCCATCGTCTTTCCATACTTCCAACACAAGGAAGTAGTGCATGAGACCCATGTCCTTCATTTTAAATTCCCTTGCAAGGTCCTCCTTGCAAGATCTGATAATATGCTTATCATTAGTTAAAATAAAGTCATCAACATATAAGACAATAATAAGCAATTTACCTTCTACGAAGATGTGATTGAGGTTTGTGTCCACTTCACTTATGGTTAAGCCTGAGAAAGTGAGATAACTATCGATCCTGGTGTACCAAGCAAAAAGGGTGCTTGTTTGAGACCATACAATGCTCACTTGAGTCTGCACATATGAGGTTCCCATTCAACTGTCTCAAAAATTTCTAGTTGATCAACGTACACCTCCTCCTCAATAACCCCATTGAGAAATGTCATTTTTACATCCATCTGGTGGATCTTCCACCCCATCCATGTAGCCAGATCCATAATTATCTAATGGATGACTACCTTGTCACAAGAACAAAGGTATCCTCATAGTCAATTCTTAAATTGATATGTTTTTGTCTTAATTGTTAATTGTCTTTAATGGATTTTGTATTAAGTTTCCATTGTCTTAAGTATAAAGTTTTGTATTAAATTATTTTTGTCACAAAGTGTTTTTGTCTTAAATATTAATTTTTTTCTTAAAATAATTTTGCATTAAACTGTTTTTGTCTTAAACAAAAAGTGTTGTCATAAAATATTTTTGTCTCAAACTATTTATGTCTTAAATATAAAGTTGTCTTACAATATTTTTGTCTTAAACTATGCTTTTCTTAAATATAAAGTTTTGTTTTAAAATATTTATGTGCCTTAAATTTAAAGTTTTGTCCTAAACTACTTTTGTCTAAAATATAAAATTTTGTCTTAAAATATTTTTGTCTCTAATTGTTTATCTTAAATTTTATATCTAAAACAATTCAATTGATATTAAATTTTAATGTAAAATAAATAAAATAAAAAGTGACTTTTTAAGACAAAATATTTCTTTTGTCTTAAACAATGGTCTTACAAGTACCCTTTATGTAGTAGTGAGGTTTCAAATACATTTAAAAATAAAAACACCTTTATAATCAGGCAACATAGAAATAATCTAAGTTACTAAAGACAATCTTCCATGCTACAGTTTCCACCTAAAAAAACAGCAATTTAATATATCCTTGCATATTTTTTTAATTTATCCTCTATTCTTGGTCATAGTTTCTCTATTTTTTCCATCAGATAAAAAATGATTCTTCCAAAGACCTACATTGAATGCCATCTCCCCATCTCATTTTCCTTTCTGAACTTCTCACCAACATATAATAATTATAAAATATACCTCACACATCAATCAACCTAAAAAAGTATCCTTTTCATGTTTAATGACCGGAAAATTTATGTGAATAAATCTTCTGTTGTTACCATTGTAGGTAAAATATGGAACATAGATTATTGTTTTTTTTTATGATTAGAATATTATTAATTCAAAAGTTGAATATGGATTGAGTAAATTACATATAGTAACTTTCTATGAGAAAGTTATTCTCTTTTCTTGCCAGATTAAGAAAAAAATAGTTGCCAGCAAGTAAGGGGACAAACTCTAACTTCTTTTCCTCTTCCCATAGAAAAGATGGGAAAAAGGAAAAGGCCCGGGTCGTTGAGGAACATACGGGAAAGGAAAAGGTGACAGAAGGAGAAAAGAGACTGTGCTAAGTCTGGTGAGGACCAGATAGCACAGGCACAGATGGTGCATTATATTTTCTGAAGGTAGAGGTCTGGCAAATGAGCTTGGGGGGAGATTCAATCTGGTTGACTAATCTCGTGGTTGGGAGGAAAACAAGAAAAAGATCAATTTTCTCCATTCTCGAGAAGTACAGGAGACTGTAAGCGTGGTAGTATAGGTAAGTACAGTTACAGTTTTCATATTTATGAGAAAATTCCATATTATTTAGAAATATCATTTAGGCTATAAATTAAGAAGCAGAGTGTTCTGACAAATAGTTCTGGTATATCAGAAAGATAACAATTACATTCTGTCTAGAATGAAGAATTAAAATTAGGCTCGAATGACTTAGATTATTTAATTAAACCTTAATAGAGGACTGCCTGGGTTAGGTTGGCTTTGGGTATTCGTTCAAATACCGAAACCCCCTTAGAAACCCGAACAGAATATTGAAGGGGAACAGTAAGTCTCCATGTTCAAGAAAAATGAAAGGAATCATAAAATTTATACCTATAACGAAATAAAAGAATGATAATAGACAATCTGGGCAAAACAGTAATAAGTAATGACAAGATTTATAGGTTCTGGGTGTGAATGATTCTCCATACAGTAACAGAACCAACAGAGACCTTACTCTCTAAAAATAAAGTAATACTTTCTTCTCTGCGACAGTAGAAAGACAGCGTAACTATACAACAGTGTTGTAAGAAAGCCATAGTAACCAACAAGTTCCATTTATAAACCCTTAGTTATAGGGTAAAAATTTATTTAAATGTAAAAACAGCGGAAGCCCAAATGGGATTCGTAAACATTCAAAGAATATTTCGAAATGGTCCCGGATAAACAGCATGCGGAAACTATGTAAATTATAGAGATAAACTGTCTTTAGAAGAGAAATCCGTGAACATGGAGACTAGGTATATTCAATAAAAAACCCCTGGAAACTACATTTACAGGTATATATTAAATGAAACAAGCAAATGAAACCATTGTCGTATGAATAGAAGCGATGGAATATAATTAAATGTTCCTGAGCGCCGAGCGTATTAAGGGTAAAAACCACAGATAAATATATACATATGTAACAGCAGTTCGAGGAAGAATATACATTCAATTTCCAATGAAAAATTATGCAACGAATAATAGACAAACAAACCCTTGACGGGATTCAACAAGGTCATTAAAGTAAACTAAAGTTACAGGGTTTATATATAAAAAATATGAAACCCAAATATCCGCTCGGAGCTGAGCTATACACAGTATATAACAACCGGATATATAAATATTCATACCTATAATGAAATGATTTTGAAAAGGCGCAGTTGGGCTGAGTTAAAAACCCAGTGGCTCACCAAGTAAATCTTCTATACAGAACAAGAGAGAAATCAGTTATCCAGGAGCTTATACATCAAACAATAAAACTATCGTGCAACAATAAAAAGACTGGGAGTCTTTCATAAGGCGCAAGCACATTGCAGCAACCCCTTGAGGATTCATAAGGGCAGAGCCTCATGGCATCGAGCTATGAAAGGCTTCCTTAGCCCAGGAAGTAACAGAACGATTCATGCTTCCATCAGAAAATGGAAAACCACCTGACAGGAAAAGATAAAAATTAAACCTCGGATCCAGCACCTATCTTATGCATCTAGATTCTTTTCAGGGGTCAAATCTCTTATCGGTGGAATAGCTCCCTCTGGAGACATGGTGTTGTAGTTCCTTGCCGCTGCGTTAGGTCACCAAACTCTATTCAAACAACCGATACGAATGAGAAAATTAGTTCAGGAGTAAATGCAATAAAACAGTGTAAACTCTATTGACGAATAACAGTGAAACGATGTGGGTTTACCTGATGGAATGACCAGGATTCAGGATAGGACGCTGGGGAATTCGTATCGCCTTTAGGCACAAAAGGGCATGCACAAATCTTAACACCAGAATCTGTGGTTGACGTCTGAGAATCGGTCGCCATAGCCGGATGCTGCATAGCAGAGATCTCAAGAAGTAACCCTCCCTCTATCAAATGAGTCTCACAAACCCTAAAATCATGCCTGTATAGCTGGCACGCGAAACCTTCACCGTTCGATGGAGGGATCAAATATCCATCGTTAAACAAATCCATAATCCAGAGGAGGTCGAGTCCTTCCCTATGGTAATAAACTCTGCTACCTACTCCCGAGATCAATATCTGGATCGAAGGTGGAATGTATCAACGCAAGTCCAGCTATCCATCCCTCAGGCAATCAACATTAAAGAGATAGGATCCGCTAATGGTTCGTTGTCAGCGTAATCGTGTTGTAAACGATTAATTCATATGTCGAGGGTGGCAAGTATTTTTAAAACAATGTACATATTAATTCCGCCATGGGAAATGGATTGGTAGGTGTATTAAAATAATATACACATTAAATTTCGCTATGGGCGATGGGTTCAACCATCGTACCCATCCTTTAATATGTAAAATTAAATATTTTTTTTTTTTACCAGTATTATGTTTATTTACTTTGGATATATGGGTTGTGACATGTGGTATCAGAGCCCAGTCACAGAACTGAGGCCTCTGGGCAAGGTAGAAATGACATAGAGAGACACTGTATAAAATATATAAATATTTAGTAGTATGTTAAGGCATTTCTCATTATTACCCTTTAAATTTTTATGATGAAGTACAGGATCAAGAGTTCCGGGAACTGCAGCATGAGGAGGGCAAATAATACATCTCGAGGACCTGTGATGGGACAGGGAGCACCTGGTCCCGAAAATAATCATGAACTGTGGGTACAACTTGGGGAAGAGGCCATAATTACAAATCAAGCAATTCTGGAAATAGTCTAGGAGCTTAAGAACGATATGGCTCGACTACGAGAAGACAATGCTTGATTAACGATGGAACAAGAAAGAATTTTGAAAATTTTGTCCGACAGAGAGAATCAACCACTAGTTAATCCTAGCACAGAACAACAGAGAATGTCCGAAGAACAAAACAATCATATACCCCCTGAAAGATCGGAGGAGCAGGAGGAACGTTCCAATAATGCATTTGAGCAACAAACCTCAAAAAGACAAAGGGTGGAATTGCAAGGGGAATTCCGCAAGATTAAACCACCACATTTTGACGGAGAACAAGAAGAAGCAGCTGAAGCATGGTTAATCAACATGAACAAGTATTTTCAGCTATATGAATATGACCACAATCTTAAAGCATGATTGGCTATTTTTCAATTACAGGGAAAGGCCAGCTTATGGTGGGAGGAAGTGAAGATTGTAAAAGGAGTTAGTGAGCAGACCATTACTTGGGATAATTTTCAAAGGTATTTTAAGGAGAGATATATAACTGAGTGCTTCTACGATGAAAAGGCAAGAGAGTTCCATGATTTGCGATTGGGGCAGCAGACTATGGACGAATTCATCACCCGTTTTACTTCCTTACTCCGCTACGTGCCATATATAAGGGAGGAAAAGGCGAAGGTGCAGCGATTTGTTAGCAACTTACCACCATATATGCAGCAGAGGATTGAATTCGACAATCCAAATTCAATGGACGAGGTAATCCGTAAGGCTAGAATCTGTTATCAACAAAGTAAGCAAAAAGGGAAAGCTGCTGGCAAAAAATGGAATGAGAAAAAGAGTTTTAAATCAATCGGAAACAACAAAGGAAATCACAGCAGTGGAAGTAAGGGGAATGGCAAAGGACCAAACAACAGAATTACAGCAAGAACTACGTCCAAATTTAGGACTGAAAATGAGTCCAAGGTCAGCGAACAACATGCAAGGTTGGACAATGAAGGGACAACAAGGCCCCCGGTGTAGTGCTGGGGTTGTGGGGGACCCCATTATGTGAAAAACTGTCCACAGCAGAAGGGGACTGAACAGTTATCCCGAATTCACGAAGCCTCAACAGTCGGCAAAGTTGGACGTAGTGTACCCAGGATTAATGCGGCTTTGGAAGATCGTCAGGCAGAATATCAACCAACCATGGTCGAATTCGAAGGTAAAATCTCAGACCTTACTATAGCTGATTTAATTGACCCTGGGGCTACACTAAGTTATGTGAGTCGAAAGGTGGTGGAACGTTGTAATTTACAATCTGTTAAATTTAAAAGCCCATGGTTGGTACAATTAGCTACAGGAGCCAAAAGGCGAGTGATAGCCAAAGTTAATGACTTCTCCTTCACTATAGCCGGTCAGCCAGTAATGAATGACTTGAACATGCTTCCCCTTGGTTCCTATGACATTCTAATCAGTATGGACTGGTTGGAAAAGCATTGGTCATTAGTTGATTGTAAAACCAAGTTTATCTACTTTAGAGATCAACATGGAACCAGGAAAGAAATGCAGGGAATTAAATGACTAGTGCAGGTTCGACCAATAACCGCAACCCAACTAGTAAAATGTATACAGAAAGGGTGCCAGGTCTATGCCATTCAGGTGGGTTATGTGGATTCTAAGGATAAAACATCTACTTTGGACAATATTCATGTAATACGATAATTTACAGATGTATTCTCGTAAGAAATTCCTGCACTACTGCCAAAAAGAAACATAGACTTTACCATTGAGTTGGTACTAGGTGCAGCACCAGTGTCACAAACACCCTATAGAATGAGTGTACCCGAACTGATAGAATTAAAAATGCAGTTGCAAGAGTCACTAGATAAAGACTACATTCATCCTAGCGTGTCTCCATGCGGAGCCCCAGTAGTATTTGTCAAGAAAAAGGACAGAACCCTTCGGATGTGCATTGATTACCGACAGTTGAATAAGTTCACCATCAAAAATAAATATCCTTTACCTCGGATTGATGAACTGATTGATCAAGTGAAAGGTGCAACATTGTTCTCTAAGATTGATCTGTGATCAGGCTACCATCAGATCCAAATTAAAGAAGAAGATATCACTAAAACAACTTTTAGAACAAGGTATGGTCATTACGAATTTGTGGTATTACCGTTCGGGCTAACCAACGCCCCTGCAACTTTCATGTGTTTAATGAACAACATTTTTCATCTTTATTTGGATCGATTCGTGCTGATATTTACTGATGACATATTAATATATTCCCGCACCATAGAGGAACACCATGAACATCTCAGAATGGTATTACAGACCCTTCGAGAACATCAGTTATACGCTAAGTTTAGTAAGTGTGATCTCTTTCAAGAAGAAATCTAATATTTGGGTCACGTAATTACAAAGGATGGAATTGCGGTGGATCCGGAAAAGATAAAGGCCATAATGGAGTGGCCTATACCAAAAGATGTAGCGGATGTCTGACCCTTGATGGGATTAGTTGGATATTATAGGAGGTTTGTGGAAGGCTTTTCTAAAGTGGCTTTCCCCATTACATCATTACAGAAAAAGGGAAAAGCATTTCATTGGACCCCAAGCTGCGAGAAAAGCTTCAAGCGATTGAAACACCTACTCACTGCAACACCTATTTTGAGTATAGCTAATCCTGATAAGTATTATTTAGTATGTACAGACGCAAGTAAAGACGGATTAGGAGGAGTTTTGATGCAAGAAGGCAAAGTGATTGCATACGAGTCTCAAAAATTAAAAGAGCATTAATGGAAATACTCTGCTTATGATTTATAGTTGGTTGTGGTCATACATGCCTTAAAAATGTGCCGGCATTATCTTATGGGCAGGAAATTCTTGCTGCTCACCGACCACCATAGTTCAACCAACTATTTTAGCCAGCCTACTTTAAACGCTAGACAAGCACGGTGGGCGGACTTCTTAAGCGGCTTTGATTTTGATATAAAACATTTGCAGGGAAAAGAAAACCAAGTGGAAGATGCATTAAGTCGGAAAGTAAAAAATTTGTACGAAATTTCCATTAGTGGATGGAAAAGTCTCTTTTTGGAGATGATAAAGGAATCATCAGACCAAGATGCTGAATATCAGCAACTAAAACTGCAAATACAGCAGTCCGCCAGCGAGAAAAGCCAACAAGGATATGAGTTAGATGATGCAGGGATGATATATTTCAAGAAAAGGTTATATGTACCCAACCAAAACAGAATTAAAAATCTGATTATGGATGAATTCCATATTAGCCATTATGCGGGTCACCCAGGTTACCAGAAAATGATTACTGCAATTCAGAAAGATTATTTTTGGCTGGGAATGAAGAAGAGCATCGCTAAGTACTTGGCACAGTGTTTAGAGTGCCAGCAGATCAAAGCGGAACACCAGTATCCAGCAGGATTGTTACAACCATTACATATCCCACAATGGAAATGGGAAATCATTTCCATGGATTTTATTACTGGGTTACCTAAGACAAAGAGAAACACCGATTCCATTATGGTGGTAGTAGACAAGTTGAGTAAAGCTTCACATTTTATACCTGTACAATCCACGTATAAAGCTGCACAGATTCCTCATATTTTTATGCAGAATGTGTTCAGGTTACATGGACTTCCAAAAACGATAATTTTTGATCGTGATGTGAAGTTCACATCAGCTTTTTGGAAAACACTATTTGTTGATTTAGGAACTTAGTTGAACTTCATTACAGCATACCATCCTCAAGCTGACGGACAGACGGAGCAAGTGAACCAAGTGGTAGAGGACATGTTAAGGGCTTATGTCATGCAGCAACCTACACTGTGGGAAGAGTATTTACATCTGGTGGAATTCGTGTATAACAATGGGTATCATACCTCGACGCAAATGAGCCCATTTGAGGTTATGTATGGCCGTAAATGTCGTACACCTTCCAGCTGGGGAGGGCTAGAAGATAGATTGAGTTTAGGACCTGAAATGCTTAAGGAAATGGAAGATATAGTGAAAAGAGTGTGTGTTAATTTGAAAGCTGCTGAAGACAGACTGAAAAATTTTGCCGATCGGAAAAGAAGGTTCAAAGAGTACCAGGTTGGGGACCATGTTTATATCAGAATTCAGGCCAAAAGAAGTACTTTACAATGGAGTGGGTGTGCCAAATTGGCACCCCGATACTGTGGACCCTTCCAAGTCTTGGCAAGGATTGAACTAGTGGCTTACCAACTTGCCTTGCCGAGTCACATTCGGGTCCACAATGTTTTCCATGTTTCAGTACTAAAGAAATATGTCTATGACCCTAAGCATGTAATCAGATGGTAGGATATTCAGGTGGGAGTTATTGTTACAATAAAATTTGACAAAGAATTAGTTTTGAAAGAAAACTAACTTAAGAAATTGTGCAATGCAGGTCGAACCGGAAGGAAAGGTTCTGGTCGAACCACTGAGCATCCTCGACCGGAGAGAAGTGCAACTACGGAAACGAGTTATTACCCAAGTTAAGATACAGTGCCGACATTTTGGGCCTGAGGAGGCCACTTCGGAAGATGAAGAATTAATGAAAAGAACCTATCCAGGTCTGTTCATGGCTGAAAGACACCGAGACGATGTCCAATCTCAGGGGGAGGAGATGTAATGACCGGACAATTTATGTGAATAAATCTTCTGTTGTTATCATTGTAGGTAAAATATGGAACATAGATTATTGTTTTTTTTATGATTATAATATTATTAATTCAAAAGTTGAATATGGATTGAGTAAATTACATATAGTAACTTTCTATGAGAAAGTTATTCTCTTTTCTTGCCAGATTAAAAAAAAAAAAAGTTGCCAGCAAGTAAGGAGGCAAACCCTAACTGCTTTTCCTCTTCCCATAGAAAACATGGGAAAAAGGAAAAGGCCCAAGTTGTTGAGGAACATACGGGAAAGGAAAAGGTGACAGAAGGAGAAAAGAGACAGTGCTAAGTCTGGTGAGGACCAGATAGCACAGGCACAGATGGTGCATTATATTTGCTGAAGGAAGAGGTCTGATAAATGAGCTTGGGGGGAGATTGAGTTTGGTTGTCTAATCTCGTGGTTGGGAGGAAAACAAGCAAAAGTTCAATTTTCTCCATTCTGGATAAGTACAGGAGACTGTAAGCGTGGTAGTACAGGTAAGTACAGTTACAATTTTCATATTTATGACAAAATTCCATATTCTTTAGAAATATCATTTAGGCTATAAATTAAGAAGCAGAGTGTTCTCACAAATAGCTCTGGTATATCAGAAAGAGAACAATTACATTCTGTCTGGAATGAAGAATTTAAATTAGGTTCGAATGACTTAGATTATTTAATTAAACCTGAATACAGGACTCCCTGGGTTAGGTTGGCTTCGGGTATTCGTTCAAATACCGAAACCCCCTTAGAAACCCGAACAGAATATTGAAGGGGAATAGTAAGTCTCCATGTTCAAGAAAAATGAAAGGAATCATAAAATTTATACCTATAACGAAATAAAATAATGATAATAAACAATCTAGGCAGAACAGTAATAAGTAATGACAAGATTTATAGGTTCTGGGCGTGAATGATTCTCCATACAGTAACAGAACCAACAGAGATCTTACTCTGTAAAAATAAAGTAATACTTTCTTCTCTGTGAAAGTAGAAAGACAGCGTAACTATACAACAGTGTTGTAATAAAGCCATAGTAACCAACAAGTTCCATTTATAAACCCTTAGTTACAGGTTCAAATTTATTTAAATGTAAAAACAATGGAAGCCCAAACGGGATTCGTAAACATTCAGAGAATATTTCGAAATGGTCCCGGATAAACAACATGCGGAAACTATGTAAATTATAGAGCTAAACTGTCTTTATAAGAGAAATCCGCGAACATCAGACTAGGTATATTTAATACAAAAACCCCTGGAAACTACATTTACAGGTATATATTAAATGAAACAAGCAAATGAAACCATTGTCATATGAATTGAAGCGATGGAATATAACTAAATGTTCCTGAGCGCCGAGCGCATTAAGGGTAAAAACCACAGATAAATATATGCATATGTAACAACAGTTCGAGGAAGAATATACATTCAAGTTCCAGTGAAAAATTATGCAACGAATAATAGATAAATAAACCCTTGATGGGATTCAACAAGGTCATTAAGGTAAACTGAAGTTACAGGGTTTATACATAAAAACTCAGAAACCCAAATATTCACTCGGAGTTGAGGTATACACAGTACATAACAACCGAGTATATAAATATTCATACATATAATGAAATGCTTCTGAAAAAGCGCAGCTGGGCTGAGTTAAAAACCCAGTGGCTCACCAAGTAAATCTTCTTTACAGAACAAGAGAGAAATCAATTATCCAGGAGCTTATACATCAAACAATAAAACTATCGTGCAACAATTAAAGGACTAGGAGTCTTTCATAAGGCGCAAGCACATCGCAGCAAGCCCTTGAGGATTCATAACGACAGAGCCTAATGGCATCGAGCTATGAAAGGCTTCCTTAGCCTAGGAAGTAACAGAACGATTCATGCTTCCATTAGAAAATGGAAAACCACCAGAAAGGAAAAGATAAAAATTAAACCTCGCATCCGGCACCAATCTTATGCATCTAGATTGTTTTCAGTGGTCAAAGCTCTTACCGGTGGAATAGCTCCCTCTGGAGAAATGGTGCTGTAGTTCCTTGCCACCGTGTTAGGTCACCAAACTTTGTTCAAACAACCAATATGAATGAGAAAATTAGTTCAGGAGTAAATGCAATAAAACAGTGTAAACTCTATTGACGAATAACAGTGAAATGATGTGGGTTTACCTGATGGAATGAGCAGGATTCAGGATAGGACGCTGGGGAATTCGCATCGCCTTAAGGCACAAAAGGGCATGCACAAATCTTAACAACAAAATCTGTAGTAGACGTCTGAGAATCGGTCGCCATAGCCGGATGCTGCATAGCAGAGCTCTCTGGAAGTAACCCTCCCTCTATCAAATGAGTCTCACAAACCCTAAAATTTTTCTTGTATAGCTGGCATGCGAAACCTTCACCGTTCGATGGAGGGATCAAATCTCCATCTTTAAACAAATCCATAATCCAGAGGAGGTCGAGCCCTTTCCTGCGGTAATAAACTCTGCTACCTACTCCTGAGATCAATATCTGGATCGAAGGTGGAATGTATCAAGGCAAGTCTAGCTGTCCATCCCTCAGGAAATCAGCATTAAAGAGATAGGAACCGCTGATGGTTCGTTGTCAGCGTAATCGTGTTGTAAACGATTAAGTCATACGCCAAGGGTGGCAAGTATTTTTAAAACAATGTACATATTAATTCCGCCATGGGCAATGGATTGGTAGGTGTATTCAAATAATATACACATTAAATTTCGCTATGGGCGATGGGTTCAACCATCGTACCCATCCTTTAATCTGTAAAATTAAATAATTTTTTTTTGTTTACGAGTATTATGTTTATTTACTTTGGATATATGGGTTGTGACAGCATGCATCTCTCCACTCGGTGGTGTACACTACCCTTCATTTAGTGTGGTGACTCTTATGTGAAAATCGGGGTTTGTGTCTCACCTTACGGGCATCTTTAATTGGGAAACCTATGTTTTTTATGCATATTAATGAAATTTAAATAGTTTCGTTATCTTAGAATTATATAATATATATAATATATAATTATAATTATATATATATATATATATAAAAGTTACTTTATTTTCAAGCAAATAGGATTGTCTATTTTAGAGTAGGTATTTTAGATTTTTCATTTAATTTATCAAAGATTGAGCTTAATAAAAATAGCTATATTGCTTTCCTTATAAAATATTGTGGTTGGTAAAGTTATCATAAGCATCAGTTCATAATAAGTATGAAGAGACGTCATTATAGATCACACGTTGCTAAAATTAAAAATTTATAAAAAAGGCTAAATTATAATTTTACTATTATTATTAAAAGAATTACCCTATAAATTTAACATATATACATATTAAGAAAATGGAATAGGATTTTAACTATGGAGATTTATCGCACTTTACCATAGATATTGTTAATATGTAAAGAAACCATCTTACAATCCAATGAGCCAATATCAAGGCTTATTAGTACCACATGCCCAAAGATCCATAACTCATCAAGTGGCATTATGCCCAAAAACCCATAATTCGTCAAGTGATATTTTTGTTTCCTAAAAACATGTCTATTTCAGAATGTAGTTGTCTATAATGCGACTTTTTGAAAGCCTTTCCGGTGGGTTTTTCCGGTCAAAATCCGGCAGCAATTTATTGGAATCGCAAGTTTGATATCTAGTTTTTGCACAATCAAAGTGTCCTAGGGGTTTTTCAGGGTGCTGAATCCAAATATACAGTTAAAAAACCATTTTAACTGCAGCAAATCAAGATTTAATCTTAATTTCTTCCGCCGGATTTCGTCACCGGAATCTCCAAAAAATCGCATTATAGACAACTCCTTTCAGAATAGGGGAATATTAGTTATGCATTTTTTTGCTTTTTAATTAAATTTGTCGATTTAAGAAATGCTATACAAACTTATCCTTTTTTTCTTTTTAAATACATGATCAATTCAAGAAATGGTATACAAACATGTGTTATGTTTTTCTGGCATGTGGGATTAGTAACTCATGATACTGTAACAAAGATTATTTACACATTAAGAATCTTTATAATAAAGTGAGAGTAGATCTCCATAGATAAGAATCTTATTTCAGATAGAGACACACACTTTTTTGCATTCAAAATTGTATGATAAACTACAAGAAATCACATTCTCATTAGAAACTGTATTTTCAAATTCTAGCAAAAAATCCCTCTCCCTCTCTATATATAAAACTCATATTAATTATTTTCATAATATTAAGCAAACTAAAGTTAGAGTTTAATTAATTTTTATGATTTTTTTTTATTCTTGGCCATGTTTGGATTTACATCCATTTAATTTATATGAATGTGGTAACACGTCATTTTGACAATATATTAAATAGTGTAAACAAATAGTGATAAACATCAATTTATGATAAATTTTAAAACAATTAATTCATAATAAATGTCACTTCATTCAAATTCAATATCCTTGAAATGAAGATTTATCTCCAATTTATCATGAAGATTATTAATTTATAAATATGCTCTATTACAATACAACGCGCCAATACCATGGTTTATCAATACACATGTCGAAAAACCATAACTCATTTCACATGATACTTGTTCATATCACATTTATTTAAATCAATCAATTTAGATAAAATTTTGGAAACTTTATTGCAAAATAGACATGCCTATTAAAATAATTATAATTATTTTAATGAAATAAAAATTGTTATTATCAACAAGTAGTTATATATATTCATAATTAATTATACCAATATAACATAAACATTATAAAATGAAATATTTATCCAAAAGAATCTTATTCACACCTAATTTATATAATTATCAATAAATGCATTTTTATTATGGTTATTATTTTTTAATATTTAATTTAAAAGACATAATATTTTTAAAAAATATTTTATTTATCTTTATTTTATTGCATGGCACAATTAATAAATGAAGTGAATTTTTTTTAAATGATTTTTTCTGGTTAATTTTAATGGAAATTTATCACATTTTTTTAGAAATATAAGCCATTTAATTTGTAACGTTTGAGAGTAATTTATTTATGAATTTAAAAATATATTTTAAACATAAAAAATCAGAATTAAATTATATTGTCGAATTTCTATTAAAAAATCCATTTCATCTCTAAATAAAAATGGGCCTTTTTAATAAAAACTATTAAATAAATAGATTTTGGTCATACAATTAAAACAAGTGGTTAAAGTATAATGATTTTCAAGAAATTGTTAAAAAAATTAAACCTGGAAAAGGAGAAAAAACACATTTTCAGTTACTAATTTTTATTTTAACTCAAACTTTAAACGGAAATGATTTAATTCTTTTCTTTTAATCAACGGAAATATTTTATATTAATTTTTAAAATATAATATATTACAATTTGTTTTAACCATTTGAAATAAATAAAAATAAAACCCTCTAAGGATGAAATGGAATTATGCCCATACGATATGCTAGAAAATGTAATAAGTTTTAAGATGTAGCTTTTGAACTCCACTACGTATTTCAACTACATCCATCCACATTTACGAGTTCAAATACCCACTTTTTTTTTTGCATTTAAATCCTGTAAAGAAGAGTGCAACGTGGATATGTCTCCATAAGCCGATCTATCCTCATTAATGCCAACAATAAAGTCGTAGTTCAAATACCCACTAATATTTCAACTAATGCCAACTACGTATTTCAACTACATCCATACCCACTTTTTTCCCGATTTCTCTCCACGGTCAAGACCAACCCGTGCACATGATTTCTTTCCACTGTCAAGTCCAACCCGTACAAATGACTTCTTTCAACTGTCAAGTCCAATCCGTACACGTGATTTCGTTTTTAAAAATTTGTTTGAAGATCCGCAACCAATAGATCCCATGTTATTGGGCCATTAATGCTTACTCTTATCATATGTAGATCAGCAATCAATAGATCCCATGTTATTGGGCCATTAATGCTTACTCTTATCATATGTAGCACCATACTCCATGATATCCCCATATTCTATATCTCTATTTGACATAAAGACAGTTATATGAATGGCATACCCATACAACTGTCTTTTATGTCAAATCAAAATATAAAATATGAGGATACCATGAAGATATGGTGCTACATAAAATAAAGATAAGCATTAATAGCCCAATAGCATGGGATCTAATTGTTGGCGTTAGTATCAATCCGCGTGCAGGTTGCGATGGATTTAATTTAATTCTTAGTCTTATCCACGAACATCTCCAATGTGAATGTGCATTTTCTTTCATGGGATTCGAATGAAGTGGGGAATAAGCACGCAGGCCGTTAGTACCAACCCGCTTGCAGGTGGCGATGGATTTAATTTAATTCTTAGTCTTATCCACGAACCTCGAACCTCTCCCATGTGAATTGTGCATTTCTTTTCATGGATTCAAATGAAGTGGGTATTTGAAATCAAAAGTGTAGATGCTTCTATTAGTTCAAATACGAGGTCGATGGCTCCACTGATCGGAAAAACTTTTCCGGCTGTGTACGTTCAACAACATTTATTTTTTTCTACCAGAAATTGCCAAAACTTAGTTTTCCATAATTTATTTTTTATTTATTTCTATTTTTTCCAAATAGTTTTATTAAGAATTTAAGGCAAATCATAAATCCATTTCATTTATATGGTTTAAAAATATAATTTTTACCTAATAATTTAAATAAGAAACATTTATAACTTAGATATTGGGACGTTAATATATTTTTATTCTTGGTTATTTTGTGACTATATTACTAAATCAATAAAATAATATTAATATAGGAAGGCAAACGCTATATACCTTACCTCTTATTAATATAGACATTTTATCTCTTTAAAAACAATAAATAAAAAATGATATAATTATAATTATAGTGTTTTCATATATATATATATATATAGTATAGTTAATCTGTCTGGTGTTATTTTTAAAATTAATATTTTTTTAGTTATAATTAAAATGGAGACCTAAATCCATATAATTGGGAAATGAATTTCCCCAAATCACTCGGCTAAAATATTTTTTTGTTTTTTGTTTTGTGTAAATCGGACTATTCTATTATAATACAAAAAGTTACAGAGGGTTACATTTTCTGCCAAAATTGGCTACATGGACAGGATGACATTTTGAATCTGAAACTGAGCCTGAGAGGGAGGACTGTGAGACCGTCCTCTTTTCCCCAACTAGAACCATAACTATACTGAAGACTACAAAACTGAACCTACCACTCCCTGCACCGCGAGGGAGGAGGTTGCAGACCCTTACAATACTGAGAAGGTGCTTACAGACGCTGAACTGATAAGGCAAAACCGACATTACAGACTCGGATACATAAACCATGATTGACACAGACCTTGCAGAAATGAACATAGACATGGACTGACTCCCAAAATCGACAGGTGCAGCTTTCATGACTTCCAAAAATGAACAGAACATAGCCATACCACCATAGAAGCCCAGACCGCGCGCCTAGGTGCGAGGATTTGGAGGCTCCTCCACCATCGGGCTGATGAAAGTGCCGTGTGGCTCCTCCACCACCGGCCAGCCGTAGGAGTCTGAGGCACTCGTGTCGGTGTAAGGCGCGGTGTTCCTCTCAGGCTCGCTTGGTCCAGCTTGGTTTCTCGCCACCTCACCCGCGGCTTCCTGAGACTGTAATTGCTGACCATGAACAGGCGATGGTGGCCTTGGATCAGCTGGGGCTCCAGGTCGGTCTTGGTGCTCGCATTTTTCAATGCGCACTGAGACGAAATACACAACATTGTCCAGGATGCAGGGGAACATGAAACGGGTTGATGGATGCCCTCCAAAGGGACATACTGCCGACCTGCCCCGCCCTCTGCCTCGCCCTCTCCCTGTGCGAGCTTGTGGAGAGAGAATTTCCTTTGAGAACGCAGAGGACTGTGGAGACGAGGCTCTTGCTCGGGCTCTACCTGTTGAGCCACCACGCCGATAGGCTCCACGTTGCCATTCTCGTGGCATGATTCAACGCCAAAACTAACCAAAGGACGCAGACTCTTCAAGAGTTGGATGTCGATTCTTTTCTCCCAGGACAGAGGCCAGGCCTAATACAGAACCACACCCGGAGAGATTATCCTAGCTAATTGACCCGACCCGCACCGAGAAAATACAGTACGCCCTAGAAATTCCCCTCGAACCAGGACCCCAGGAGACGGCCACGCTGCACAGATCAAAATTTGGTCATTGACAGTGCCGCCCCATACTAAAGTGACAGCCCAAGTTCTCAGGTGTTTCAGGCTCTCAACCAAGGCCTCAAGAGCTAAGGGCCAAGGTTGATGGACAATCTTTCTCCCACACCGGGCAGACATCCAAGAATTGAGTACTTCTCTCCCTAACGAAACCAGACAACCGGACAACCAGACAACCAGAGCTGCGCTCACCAGAGCTACTGTCGCGTCTCACCAGCTTTCGCAGACAGTTCCCCTCACCGCTCACTCTTGAAGCCAGAGAATTCCTCAGCCTGACACCCCGCTCAACCAGATAACCAGAGCTTCGCTCTCCTGAACCTCGCGAATGCCTACCCCTCGGCGTCGAAATGTAGCCTCTCGGCAGTCTAATACCCCTGTCAACTTGAGAGAGCCCGCCTGCATTAACTCTGGCCGGACTCCTTCGCGAGTCTTCGGCCCATCTGTCCAGATCTGGCGGCCACTTGTCATTGAATGACGCCGCCTGCTCATTAATTGCACGGTCATTCACCCGCAGCCGGGGCACTCGGCTAAAATATTGCTATTTACAATTAATATTAATTAGATAATATTATTTTTCAATATCTGAATGTTTTAAAAAAATGTTTATGTGGAGCTTTTTTTTTCATAATTATTATAACTGATAAATATTTTTTATATTTAATCATATTTATATTTTTTTATATTAAAATCAATATTAAATATTTTGATAGTTATGTCTATGTTTCAATAGAGTTTTTTGAATTTTAATTTAATTATTAATAACTGTTAGGTGGATTGTAGTGATTTAACTTACATGAAATTTTCTAGAATATTATTAATAGTATTTACAAATCAAAATTTGAGATGAGCTTAAAAGTAATTGTCTTTTGGATTCTTTTTAGTTAAATTCATTAATTAAAAAACTGCCATATGAACATGAGTTATAGCTTTTTGGAATTGTGGTATTAATAAGTTGTGGTATTGGTCCATGGTATTCTAACAAAAACTATTCAGAAAATAAAGTAGAAATGAATATATATAGGAATGAATATATTATATATATATATATATATATATATATATATATATATTCAAATATAAGTATAAATTATTATTTCTTTTGTTTCCATGCTTTTTCAATTTATCATTCTTCAATATTAACAATCCAAGAAATTCTATAATAAAAATATCTCTTTAACTACTTTGTTGTATGTATAACTTCTTTATAATATGTATAACTTCCTTATAATATGGAAACTTTCATTTCATAATTGTTACAAACTAAATTTTTTATTTAAAAGTACAACTACAAAAAAAAATTGTTTTAACTTTTTTTCACAATTTATTATAAAAAAATAAAAAATAATAACCTTATAAAAAATGTGTTCATTCTTTTTAACCGGAGTATCATAATAACCTTATGCTTTTGATAGCGCATGATTCTTGATGTTGGTTATGTTTTGTGTCTAATTTTGACACCCTCTTGTAATATGGTACACATGGAGTACACAACAAGTTGCATGCATACAATAAATTCTCTTCATGTAATCAAACTAAAATAAGAAGAGTACAAGCAATCGAGCCACTACAAATGATTTTGCATCAACGTCCAATTCAACATCATTCACTCAAGGTAATAAAGTTAATGAAGTTGTCATCTACATCAGCAACTACATCAACTTGTGGACAATGTACTTGCAACTTTTTTGTAAAAGTCAACTCAAAACAACATTGTAAGTTGAAAAATCATAATTTGTAAGTTAACTTGTAATGAGATTCAAATAAATTTGAGTTGAATTGTAAGGGTGCATTATCGGTTGAAACCGACACCCAAGCTTTGAATTGTTGAAGAGTCAATTAAGTCAAGTGAGTCATTGTGTTTAACTGAGTCATCAAACTCATTTGAACTTGTCATTAAATCAATGTAAGATTTATCTTGGGTGCATTTTCGATAATATTCGACACCCTTCTTTTGTAAATTCAAGCAATGATCAAGCAAACAAATTCAAGCTAGAAATCAAGAAAGTTCCAAAACAAGGTTTCGATCAAGCGAGCATGAATGCAAGCAAGTGTGAGTTGAAACAATCAATTGTTAACACAAGTTCAATCAAATACAAAGTGCAAGTGAATAAGTTCAAGACAACAAGCGAGTGCGACATTCAAGTGACGTTCAAGCAATCATCAAGTGAGTGAGTTCGAAAAATCAAGCAAGTTCAAAGTAAAAGAAATTTGAAGCACAATCAACATTGGTAAAT
Source organism: Pinus taeda (assembly GCA_000404065.3). Classification (NCBI taxonomy): domain Eukaryota; kingdom Viridiplantae; phylum Streptophyta; class Pinopsida; order Pinales; family Pinaceae; genus Pinus; species Pinus taeda. The sequence continues at coordinate 85,924 of APFE030627636.1, forward strand.
GAGGAAAATGTCTTCAAAGTGCAGAGCTAGAAATTAAAGAGTTGAAAGAGTGCAATCTTGAGTTACAAAATACAACTGAATTACTGGAATGGAAGTTAAATCAAAATCAAAACTTAATCAATCAAATGACCAACACATTAGAAATAACAAAAGATTTTCAAATTGAGCTAGAAATAAAATAAAAACTCATCAATGCTCCAAATTAAGCTAAGTGAAAAGCAAGATTTACTAGGTGCACAATTTAGATGGAAGTTAGATGCAAGTTGTGAAACTAAACACCTTATCCAACAAGTTGATGAAAGTTGTGATATATATAATCTAATTCACCAGATTGATGAAAGTTGTATCACAAATGATCTAATCCACCAAGTTGATGTCATTCAAGACACAAGTGATCTTATCGAGTCAGTTGTAATACTTAATGATGTAACGAGTAGTACCAAAGGTCAAATTAATTAGTTTGATGCAGCATGTCAATTCGATGAACTGTTAATAATTGATACCCAGTGTGATACAGAGGATTTAATAAATCAAGGATAGAATGTTCACAGTAGCGGGCAAGTATGAAGAACAACAATAGGATAGTCTTTGATCAAACCTTGGGAAGAAATATCCTTCAACAAAGATCGACGTGTCCTAGGACACAACAAAGAAAACAGTTTGTTTGATCCAGATTTCTCAAAACCAGTTCATTTTGTAAGTTTTGGTTTTCTAGACAATGATCAGAATATAGGTAAGTGTAACCATTGTAAGTGGAATGGACATATGGAGGCTAAATGCTTTGACCTCAACCCTTGTCACCATTGTGGCAAGAAAAATCATTCATCTAAAAGATGTTACAAGCGAAATTAACCACCCAGAGTAAAGATCAATTATGCATTGATTGATCCTTGGCAGTGGTCATCTACATTCAAACAATTTTCTATGTATTACCGAAGGATTTAGTCTCACATGAAGACAATCATTGCAACCAACAATCAAATGGAGATGGTACTCTCATGCACCTGAGAGCAGTAGTACAACAATGAAACTCTCCTACACCTGAGGGGGGTAGTTTAGAAATCAAGTGCAGATGATTGTCTCTCCTTTCAGCTGACAAAGGGGGAAAATGATAGTGGAATTGAAGGTGGTTTTCATACTTAAAGTATCGACAACATCAACAAAAGAATCCAGTGGGCAGTCTTCCTCAAATCAACTAGTGGGAAAAAACAAATTCATTAGTGGGTGTTCAACAAAAAAGCAATAGTGAGAAGTTTTTGACAACAACAATGACCAATTTCAATAGAATCATCTACAACTTAGTGAGTGGGCAATCATCATTAGCAGCTAGTCAGTGTTCATCAACATTAAATTAGTCAGTGGGCGATCAACATCAAAGTAGCCAATGGGCATTCTCAACATTTTAACAGTGGACAAAGGATGTTGATTGAAGGAGAGATAGATCATTTTGCAGCTTGACACCTAATGTAGTTGTCAAGCAACTTTTAGAGATGAATCAAACTTGCAACTCGTTCATGTTCTCTTCAAATTGATTTTTTTTTAGCATCTAGGTCTGGTGATTTTTTAGGATTTTTTTCATTGAGGATCAACAATTTCAACATGAAAAGTTGGAAGATGGTTCTTGGTTCTTATTTTGGACTTATTATTGATGGAGGTAATGTTAGCCTCACTCTCATGTGATGGAAACAATTTTAAGTCCAAAATAATTAAATTAATTAAAATCATGAAAGTTAGGATTTACTCCTACCTTTCTAGATTGGGTTTGTTCCTCATAGTTAGGAGTCAATTTAGGCCTAGGTGGTTAAGAGATTCTCTGCAATTAGTTAGGCTCCTAGATTAATGTATGGTTGAAATATTTGCTCAACCAAAATGTCCAAGATAGACGCACTATCTTTAGACAAATTTCCTCATATATTTATATTTGTATTATTATCATGATTTTGTAAAATAACATTATGAGAGCAATACATTGAGGCTAAGGCATTTTCCGCTAATATTTTTTCTCTGGTATATTTACGTGTGTTTATTTAATATCCTTCAAAATTTGACAATAATTCATTGAAATCACAAGCTTGATGGGTAACCCCTATAGAATAGAAGTGCCTTAAGGGTTTTTCGTGCCTTAAGGGTTTTTTAGGCTGTTGGATCCATATATACAATCAGAAAACAAGTTTAAATAACACAAATCAAGATTTCACCTCAAATTTTTCCATCAGACTCTCACACCGGAAACTCCAAAAGGTCGCACTAAAGACAACTCCATGTATTCATTCTTCTCAACCTCAATATTACAATATGAATATTTTATTTCATAATGTTGATAATTAATTACACAATATGAAGATTGCCAATTTGTGTTGTTATTTCTTTTCAACTTTATAACTCGTGTGATTGTAAATTAGTTATAATATTTCTTTATGATTAATATTTTTTTATTCATTCAGAATAGTTAATCGGTTATTAATATATGTTTCAAAAAAATATTTATTCTATTAAAATTATTATAAATTAGTTATTATCATATATTATAAGAATGACAAAGTGTTAAAGATTAAAGTCTATTTCATGTTTTTTTATAAAATGTAATGGGTTTTAGCTTGAGATGTTTGGTGAACCATTGGTTTTCCTAAGTGCATGGACTCAAGTATCTTGAGACATGTTGTAATCACCTCTTTTGTGACATTTATGAAATAGGTGTATCTCTTATAATAGTGGGAAAATATAGAGGTCATAAACCATAAGAATGTTTTTTCAATTTCATCGTCAACCTTCAAAGCCTTAATGAAGATTACAATAATAGTGTATCCTATAATGATATTGAGAGCTATAGAATTAAAAACATGTATTTTTATGGTTTATTCTAACTTATAGACAAAGTGGTCATTTTAAGAGCGTTTTTCCTAGTTAAGTTTTTTTAGAAACTTGAGATTGAATAGTTTAATTGATGAAATTCATGCATGGGTTTTTTAGAGTGTTGAATCTATTTATGCATTCAAAAATATATTTTAAACTATAAGAAATCACAATCTTGCTTAAGATTGTATTTTCTAATTCTAGTGAAGAAAATTATTTCAGTTATAAATTAATTAGACTATGTCTATATTTATTACTTATTTTTGGGAATATAGAGTGTGTTTGTGGCTAACTTTCATGATAGTGAAAACTAGAAAAGTAAAAATATTGTAACGAACCTAGATTCCAAGTTATATTCTTTATTTTTCGTAATTAACATCATTAATTAATTATATCTCTTTTGTCTCTTTTTGTGCACCTTTATGTGAACTTTAGATACATACATATTGTTCCTTGTGATTCTGCACAATTCTTTCTGTAACTGTAAAACTATCCCCTAGTCACACAAATAAATTTTAATTCTTACTACTTTATATTACATTCATCATGCTAATACTTACTGTTTACCATATTTTAATAGGATATTATTAATGTCCTTTCTATGAACTATGTTCTGATCACTCCTTTCTACGTTACTATTCTTATCCAATTTAACTTTTGCCATAGTCAAGTTATTTTAACCATATAGGCAATGTATCTACTTGTCCATTGATATGTATATATGTGGTGACTCTTGCACTCGAGGTATGAGGTATCTATCACGAATTTTGATGTATTAACCAATTTCTATGGTGGAGTTTGCCAAATCTTTACACTTATATGATATGTACGTATCTATGTTACTTGGGATTCTATATTACATATCGCTTCCCTTTATTTCTAAGCAGGTTTGGAATTTCAAATATTCTCTATCTATTAAATAAAAATTTAATGATGTTTTGACATTTTTCATGCTTTTAATTTTACGTTCTAATTAAATTTGGGAGTGTCAACTTCCCCTTATCTAGAAATTCTCTTACAACTATTCCTTTAGCTCAAGTTCCTTTAATTCCCCTATGAGAGTGCCTTGTTTCTTCTCAACATACGTGTTTCGCCATGTCTCCACTTCCTTTAACATCCCTCTTAGAGTGCCTTGTTTCTTCCTAAGTTAGCATATGTGTTTCCACCTAGTATATAGGCATATTTTTAAGATTTGATAAAGCCTTTTAACTTTTGGGAGTTAATAGTTTTGATTGTGTACATAAATTTTGACATATAAAAGAAATTATAGAAAGCCATATAGTTAAGATGATGAGGATTCTCAACTGCAAGTAAATGAGGTAGAGTTATTCTCTTTAAATATCAAGAATTTAACTACTATCACTTTCTATAATTTATTTAAATCTAATAATCTACTACATATGTCAAATTTATTAAACATATAATTACATGTTTAACTATTTCTTAACAACTTATTTTCACCAAATATTTTATTTAGAGACGGCCACACACATCTTTATTTACTCACTACATATTTTATTTACTAAATTCTTTATTTATACCAAGATAATTTCAATCCCTATAAGTGAACTTTCAACCAACTATGAACTAATTGAACTACTTGAATAATAAATCCGTTAATGATAGCTAAATATTTTTTTAAATATTTGTATATCCTTTCACCTAATTTGATATCCATTACACATATTTGGAACACATTATTCCTAAAACCATGAGGCTAAAAATTGTCAAGACTAAGCAAACTCTGCAATCTATGAGGTAAACTCTGCAATCTATCTACAAGGTAATCGACTCATCATTTGCATTTGAACATTGTTAACTAATCATTTTCGTAATATCTTAAATATGATCCTATGATTTCCTCATCTTAAAAAATTAGATTCACATTAGTGTCCACATCATAGACGAAATATACAGCGCAACCAATTACACAAAAAAATCCCCCATATTAAACATTTCCCTAGACAATACCGTCACTTATTCTATTCATGTACTTCATATGAGTTGAATCCTCCAAATACAACTATATTAGAAGTGGTTGACAATCTAAACAGGTATGTTAAATAAATATGAGTTTGAAACATCTTTAATAATTATTTTTATTGTAAGAGAAGTTTAGCTTAATAACTATATAATTATTTTTTTTAAAGAGAAATTCACTACGATAAAAATGAAGTTGATTTCAGAGCATTTAGTAAAAAACTCAAAATACAAAATTAGTCAAAATAAGCCAGGGCACTCAAAAAAACAAAAATAGTCAAAATAAGCATGGGCTTTTCAAAATGGTAATTGAGCACTTCATTATGCAATAAATCACAAGTTATTTTTAGTCAAAATAAGCGAGAGCACTCAAAGAAACAAAAATAGTCAAAATAAGCATGGGCTTTTCAAAATGGTAATTGAGCACTTCATTATGGAATAAATCACAAGCAATTTTTCTAATATTTAAGACATTTTTTAAAGTGACATGATATATTATTCCTGTAAAAGAACGGACCTAAGAGAAATTCATTTTGACAAGCCTGTATAATTTCACAATATTTATTTCACATAAAACAAATACTAAAAAAAAAAACAACAACAACAACAACAACAACAACAACGAATGAGATTGAAACTAATTGAAGAAGGAAACTTACTTTGGACTTGAAAACTGGTAAATCTTGTCGATTTTGAAGTAAATGATGAGGGAAGTTCAGTGGAAAACTCTAACATTTATTTTTAGTGATCTATTTTTGGTTGTGGTGTTGTCTTTCACAATTATCGCATACAAATTTTTGGAATCGATGTTCCGAACCATCTTTTGTGGTTCATGAACAACTGAGAATGGTTCGAAAGGTCGATTTCAAAAATTTGTATGCAATGACTGTGGAAGACAACACTACACATAATATAGATTGCAAGAGCCTCAAATCAATAACTATCTTTACTTTTCAAGAAAATAACATGGCAATGGCTACTGTTTTGAATGAGTTTAAGGTCCACCTTTTGCTTACCCCTTTTCATTGTTATTTTGTTGTCTATTTTCTTGGGAAGGTGAGTAACAATGGCAAACCACCTATTTCCCAGCAAAGCATGAAGTTGAATAATAGTTTTCTCTTCCTTCACGCTGAATTTTTCCCTTCGATATTTGATCTTAGATAGTTAACCCAATGAAATCTCCAGCACTTTGTTTGTGCTACAATATGTACGTAACGAACTTTTGATTTTCTTGGGCCATCCAGTGCCCTTCTTGAGCCCAACTTTTTCCCAGCACAGAACCCTACCATTATTTCTGATTTGGTGTGACTTCTAATAAGCCTCACAAAGATGTTCTCAAATTAAACATTGCAACTACCCTTCACGTCACCAGTTGTTCCTCAGCTGCTTTTATTTCTTGATTGCTCTTCTTCATCGATGTTCGAAGATGGCAGAATAAAAAAAGAGGTGGAGTGTGGAAAGATTGAGGGAAACCTAAGGAACAAAAACAAGCCCACCACCCCTTCTCAGTGTTATACACACCAAAAAATGCATGTATATTTTTAGTGTTTTTCAATCACCTACTAGCTTATAATTTGATGGTTGAATTCACATTCTTGATGTAGACTAGTTGATTGGTTCCATGAATGTAACACCTAGATTACAATGTAGTTGTTCTTAGTTGCCTAAGGCCAGATCTCCCTTCATTATGTTGAAATATAGGAAAGGACTATAGCCAAATAATTTTTTATATGATTCAAATATATGAAACTGTGAGAGGCTCCATTGCCACGTGAGCGAGAGGTATTGTATGCATTTGCGTTATGAAACTTAGCCTAACTTTGGTGTTTTTAACTTAAATATGGGTAGTATAAATTTTGTCTGGACAAATCCTAAATTAAATATCAAAATAACTGTTTTTGATTTATGAAGCATGTCCAATTTGATGGGTAAAAATTTACACAGCATGTCAGACTTGATGGGTAAAAATTTACAGAAACTGTCAACTACGTCTTAAAATATGAAATACCTACTTTGACACGTCAAATTTAAGTGATCCAAGTGTCACTAAATAATCACCCAAACTCGTGCGTCCACGATGTCCTCACCCATGTGAACATGTGAGCTCCTCATTTTGCGGTAGAGATCTATTCCTTCACAAACCCTAAAGTACTTTGTATGTCAGCTATCTCCCATTTAGTCTGTAATGCTTTAGCAAATTTCACTGTTCCCAACTGATGAAAGGAGACCTTTGCAATAACCAGCACCGTAGCCCTTCAAATCTCGCTAGCTTCTTCGATTTACTCACTAACATCAATAAGAAACTCAAGTATAGCAAGAATAGTTAAATACCTTTCATTCTTTACTGGTTTATTTAGTGGAAATCCTCTTCTAGCGAAGTCTCTACTTTCTTACATGTTTTCAGTGGCACTAAGGGTAGAAATCATCTTACCTGAGTACTTTAGTGCTTCCTCTACTTAGGTACATTTTATTTATTTCTTCCTTCGAGGGTTTCAGTCATCTCGAGGTTTTCTCCATTATTTCTCAGGTAGGGTGAGTTAATGGAATGAGTATTGTTGGAATTTAATTTCAACTACAACACAATAACTGCTGATCCAGAATCTGATTTCCGAAGATATTTCAGGTTATTCGATGCCACAAAGTCTGTCCAGATATTTTTCACATTAATGTGCATTAAATTCATAGAATTTAATTCCCTTGCAACCGCCGACTTAATTTCTTGAGAAAGACATCACTGCTTGCTGTAATTAATATGCAGATAAGCGTTAAGTAGATATTTTGGTTATTTTATTGTTTAAAACTCAGATATTTTTCCTATAAATGTAATGAACAGCAGTTTTGTTTTTTTAAGAGAAAGAACGACAGTTCTGTTTTCGAGAGAGAAGGTTAGAAGAATAATAGAGAGACTCTTCTGTAAATGCACAGCAGTGCTGAACCTGGAATTTTCTGAGATAGAGAAAATTGGTTTCTGGAACTGAAGTGTTCCTGTTGTTATCCCTTTGTCAAGAGGAAGACGAATTAGTATCAGCTTGTTTACTATTTATGAATACAAATTTATGTTTACAAGTTTACTGTTTAGCTTGTTTACTGTTTCTGTTACACCATTTGCACGTTGCTGTTACACCAGTTTTAGTGTTGCTGAGTATTGTTCTGTTTTCAGTTCTGTTTTAAATTATCAGAAATTTTTATGTTGCTGCAACACCAAATCTATGTTGCTGCGACACCAACTCTACGTTGCTGCAACACCGTTTCCAGCAAGCGATTTTTCTGTTTTTCTGAGTTAAAAACAGAGTATAAAAACAGAGCATTTTTTTGTCTTCCTGTTATGGAATTTACAGAAAATTCCAGCATGGTATCAGAGCAGGTCTAGGCACTCAGTGAGTCAAAAACAGAGTTTGTTTTTCACTGTAGGAGCTGTAAGAAGCTTATTGAGCAGATTATTTCCAGTAGGGAAAGTTTTGGCTTGTTTTTAATTTTACAGTCAGTATCTCTTCTTTATCTATACAAAGTTAAAGATGGCAGATGCTGGAACAGGTTTGACAAATTCCCAACTGCCACAGTTTAATGCGAAAAATCACAGTTATTGGTCCATAACAATGAAAGCATTGTTTGCTTCTCAAGGAATATGGGAGCTGGTTGAAACTGGCTATGCTGAACCTGCAGATGCAGCAACATTGGCTGCTTTGACGGTAGTAGAAAGAGACCAGTTGAAGAGCGATAGGAAGAAGGATGCCAAAGCCCTCTTTTTCCTCTTCCAATCAGTACATGAAAGTGTTTTTCCAAGGATTGCAGCAGCAACAAAATCCAAAGAGGCATGGGATATTCTCAAAACTGCCTATCAAGGCATGGAGAAGGTGAAGACTGCAAAGTTGCAGATGTTGAGGAGAGACTTTGAAACACTCAGCATGAAGGAATCTGATACAATAGATTCATTCTTCACTCAAGTTATTAGGCTGATAACCTAGATAAGACCTCATGGTGAAATTCTTGAAGAAAGAAGGATCGTAGAGAAGCTCTTGAGATGTTTACCCTCAAGGTTTGAAGCTGTTGTAGTAGCAATAGAAGAAACAAAAGATCTCTCACAGTTCACGGTAGATGAACTGAGTGCTTCTCTTATGTCTCATGAACACAAACTGAGTAGAGGAACATATTCCTCTTTTGAGCAAGCATTCAAGACTCAGATGTCTCTCAGCCAAGGAAAAGGTAGAGGCAGAGTAAATAACAGAGGTCGTGGAAGAAGCCAAAACAGAGGCGGATATTATCCTGCAAGCACAAGCGGAAGGAGCTGCAATCAGAACCAAGATGAAGGTTCAAGCAAACAGTAAGCTCATGGACAAAGGTATGACAAATACCAAGTCCAATGTCATTATTGTAAGAAATATGGGCACTACGCCAATGAATGTAGGAAAAAACAAAATGACATGAATAGTAGGCAGAATGCTAATTTTACAAATGAAGAAAATAAGAATCCAAAGAATGTGTTGTTAACATGTAACATTGCACAAGACAAACAAGAAGATTTTTGGTTCTTAAACTCAGGTTGTAGTAATCACATGACTGGAAATATTGCAATGTTTTCCAATCTGGATGAAGATGTGAAATCTGAGGTAACAATAGGAACTGATAGTAAAATCTCTGTCAAGGGTAAGGGCAGAGTCAGTATCCAAGCAAGAAATGGAGAACAGATGATTGTGCCAGAGGTATACTATGTACCTAGTCTAAAATGTAATCTTTTGAGTATTGGAAAACTCATTGACAAAGGTTACAACGTGTTCTTCAAAGATGATATGTGTACAATCAGAGATATACCTCCAAGTAAGAAGATCATTGCACAGGTGCAGATGACCAACAATAGAATGTTTCCTCTCAAACTCAGGGAAGATTTGAAGGAAGGAAGAACTATTGCAGCTGTAACACAAGAAGTCTTTCAAGAACAAGTGAAAGATGTGAATTGGTTGTGGCACTTGAGATTTGGACATCTAAATTTCGGAGGCCTGAATCTGTTGCACAGAAAGGGAATGGTAAAAGGATTGCCATTGATTGAAAAACCGGACAGCCTTTGTGAAGGCTGCATGTTGGGCAAGCAACACAAAGAAAGCTTTCCAACAAGAAAGAGTATAAGGGAAAAAGCACCCTTGGAAATTGTTCACTCTGATGTGTGTGGACCGATGCAAATACCATCATTTGCCGGAAATAGATATGTTTTAACCTTCATTGATGATTACACCAGAAAGACATGGGTGTATACGCTGAAACAGAAGAGTGAAGTGTTTGAGAAATTCCGCCACGTCAAAACTCTTGTTGAGAAGCAGTGTGGGCGTTATATCAAAGTGCTCAGAACAGATAGAGGAGGAGAATACATCTCCCAAGACTTTCTGCGTTTTTGCAGAGAGAATGGCATACAAAAGCAGTTCACCATAAGGTATACACCTCAGCAAAACGGTGTTGCCGAAAGAAATAATAGGACCATTCTTGACATGGTTAGAAGTACGCTGAAGGCAAAACACTTGCCTCATGAGTATTGGGCAGAAGATGTCACTTGCACAGTTTACATCTTGAATAGATGCCCAACTAAAGCTGTCATGAACAAAATACCAGAAGAAGCATGGAGTGGTCAAAAGCAAATTGTCAATCACATGAGAGTATTCGGTTGTGTAGCTTATGCACATGTACCATATCTGCTAAGGAAAAAGTTTGATAGTAAGGGGGAGAAGTGTGTGTTTATTGGCTATTGTGATGAGTCAAAAGCATACAAACTCTATAATCCATCCACCAAGAAATTGATAGTAAGAAGGGATGTGCAGTTCATTGAAGATGAAGCTTGGGATGGAAGTTTAGAAAAAACAGTGAATGTGAAGACAATTGTGTCTCATGAAGAAGAAGAGGAAGGGACAGCAGCAAATAATCCTTCCTTGGTGGCTCCTCCTCCACCACAACAAGTTTAACAAACCACACCACAAACTAGAATTTGAACAGCCTTAAGAAGTCAAGGAAGTGCTTCTTCAAGCACACCACAGGGATCAGAAATACCCTCAAGTTCAGATGGAACTCCAAGCAGACCAAGAAGACCAAGATTCAGAAATCTGAATGAGATTTATGAACAAGGAAAGGTAAGTAACAATACCGGTCTGAATTCATTATTTGCTTTGTATTGTCATGTTGATGATCCAGATCATTTTGAAGATGCTGTAAATGAAGATAAATGGATTGAAGCAATGAATGAAGAAATTGGTGCAATTAAAAAGAGTAAAACATGGGAGTTAGTGGACCTCCCTGAAGGAAAATATGCCACTGGAGTTAAGTGGGTCTATAAGACCAAAAGTAATGCTGAAGGCAATATTGACAGGCACAAAGAAAGACTTGTTGTGAAAGGCTACAAGCAACAACAAGGCAAAGACAATGATGAAAGCTTTGCACCAGTAGCAAGGATGGAAACAGTTAGAACAATGCTGTCTATTGCAGCACAACACAAATGGAAGATTTATCGGATGGATGTTAAATCTACATTCCTGAATGGAGTGTTAAAAGAAGAGGTTTATGTTGAACAACCTCCAGGTTATGTAGTTGATGGCCAAGAGCATAAAGTTTGCAAACTAAGGAAGGCTCTTTATGGGCTGAAGCAAGCTCCTAGAGCATGGTACAGTAGAATAGATGCTTATCTGATTGAGAATTAGTTTGATAAGTGTGATGGTGAACCCACACTCTACATAAAGGAGAATGACGGTAAGATTATTAGTGTTGTTTTATATGTAGATGATTTAATTTTTACTAGCAATGATACTTCTCTCATTGCTGATTTTAAAGCAGTCATGAAAAATGAATTTGAAATGACTCACTTGGGCTTCTTAAGGTATTTTCTTGGAATTGAAGTAGATCAAAGTGAAAATGGTGTTTTCATTTCTCAAGATAAATATGTAGAAGCAGTGTTGAAGAGATTTAACATGCAGAACAGCAAGGCAGCTGTAACTCCAACTGTGGTGGGGTTGAAATTGACCAAAGAAGATAGCAGCAAGGATTTTAATCCAAAATTGTATAAGAGCATAGTTGGCAGCCTTATGTACTTGACTACAACTAGGCCAGACATTATGCACGTTGTTATTTTAATCTCCAGATTTATGGAAAGACCGAAAGAGACTCATTGGCAGGAAAACAAGAGGATTCTAAGGTATGTAAATGGAACGAAGGGGTTTGGTATTTTATACTCCTCTTCAGAAAGTTTCATGTTGACAGGGTACACGGACAGTGATTGGGCTGGAAGTGTTGATGATAGGAAAAGCACATCATGATGTGTTTCATATGGGATCGGGAGCCATCTCATGGGCTTCCAAGAAGCAACCAGTTGTGTCTTTGTCAACAGCAGAGGCAGAGTATGTGGCAGCAACAGCAGTAGCATGCCAAGCAGTGTGGGTGAGAATAGTTCTCAAAGATTTGTGTCATGAACAAGAAAATGGCACAACCATTTACTGTGACAATAGCTCAGTAATAGAATTGTCTAAAAACTTTGTTTTTCATAAAAGAACAAAGAACATAGATACCAAATTTCACTTCATACATGAATTGGTTAACAATGGTGAGATTGTGTTGCAGCACTGCAGAACAGAGGATCAGCTAGCTGACATCTTGACAAAACCATTGCGAAAGAAAAGTTTTGATCATTTCAGGAAATACCTAGGTATGCAGCAGTTGAAATTAAGGGGGAGTGTTGGAATTTAATTCCAACTGCAACACAATAACTGCTGATCCGGAATCTGATTTCCGAAGATATTTCAGGTTATTCGATGTCGCAAAGTCGCTCCAGATATTTTGCACATTAATGTGCATTAAATTCACAGAATTTAATTCCCCTGCAACCGCCGACTTGATTTCTTGAGAAAGGCATCACCTCTTGCTGTAATTAATACGCAGATAAGCGTTAAGTAGATATTTTGGTTATTTTATTGTTTAAAACTCAGATATTTTTCCTATAAATGTAATGAACAATAGTTCATTTTTTTTTAAGAGAAAGAACAAGAATTCTGTTTTCGAGAGAGAAGGTTAGAAGATCAATAAAGAGTCTCTTCTGTAAATGCATAACAGTGCTGAACCTGTAATTTTCTGAGATAGAGAAAATAGGTTTCTGGAACTGAAGTGTTCCTGTTGTTATCCCTCTGTCAAGAGGAAGACAAATTTGTATCAGCTTGTTTACTATTTATGAATACAAATTTACTGTTTAGCTTGTTTATTGTTGCTGTTACACCACTTGCACGTTGTTGTTACACTAGTTTCAGTGTTGCTGAGTATTGTTCTATTTTCAGTTCTGTTTTAAATTATCAGAAATTTTTCTGTCCGTGCAACACCAAATCTACGTTGCTGCAACACTAACTCTACGTTGCTGCAACACCAAACTGTGTTTCTTCAACACCGTTTGGAGCAAGCGATTTTTCTGTTTTTCTGAGTTAAAAACAGAGTATAAAACAAAGCATTTTTTTGTCTGTCTATTTACAGAAAATTCCAACAAGTACCACTCTTCTTCCACTACACAACCACACTGGGATACTAGATGTCGAATCTTCTATAGAAGCATCACCTTCTGTTAGGGTTTCCAGGTAACATAGGCTTTTACAAAGTTTTCTTTTGTGGTTTGATTTCCTCAAGTTCCTTCTTTCTTTCTGTGCATTGGAATTACTAACTTTTTTGTTTTCTTCTTTATTTGTTTTTCAGGAGCACAGATGAACAGGTAGCTAACTTGACCAGGTATACGCTGCCCTTATACCGACGCTATTCTTTTCATTATTTTTACCTTAACTTACTGTGTACCTTATCTTTCTTTGTATAGGTAATTGTACCGCACCCTTTGCAGCTCTAACTGGTCTTCACTTCCTTTATTTCCTGCAATAGCTAACGTGCTTTCACTAAAACAATGGGTATAAATTTCAAGTCCTCTTATTCTGCTGCACCCTTTTGCCTAGTGCCCTCATATTTCTGTTCCTTCACTCGGTTCCCCACGCGAAATTATTTTTCTAAATTTACTATTGGTTACCTCTTTTAATTTTTTTGTTTCCAGGGTTCATACCAAACACGAGTTTTCCGGTTCATCCCCATGTGTAGATCAGTTCCTCTGGCTCTCCTGTCTGCTACGGAAGGGTATCATATGCAAACCACTGGAACAATGGTCTCCACTCTTAGAGAGTTTACCGCAAGCTACACACAGGTAAAATTAGTATTGGAAAACTGAATAAGGCCAATGAGTTGAATGTCCCCGAACTTTATTTGTATAATCTTACATCTCCAATTTGAGATCAGTAGAAATTTCCCCTAGGTTTCGATAGGTCATTTTATTATACTACTAATCTCTATCTTTGTGGTATTGCAGGGTTTTAACTGAGGAGAAAGGTACAAGGCAGGGCACATCTATCTATACTACCTACCATTTCCTAACTTCTATCTATATCGCCTACCATTTCCTAACCAGGCAAAATTTGCCCTCTTTTTCTCCTTTCTACATTTCATTTCATTTACATTTACCCTGTATCGCCAGTAATTTCTTTATGAATTTCTCATACCCAATTTATCTTTGTTGCAGGTGTCGATTGACCTCTACATAAATCCTTATAGTATTACACTAACATGGTACCGACATTATTACCCAACACTCCGTAGAACCTCCAGGTTGGTTTTCCCCACCTTCACCGGGGTTCAAAGTGTTGCAGTGCTAGTGATGGTCCTGGTGATGTTATTATGCGTGCACTAGAAATGCTCCTGGGTAATATATTTGTTATAAAATTATAGTTACAGAAGTTCACTTCATATTGTCCCTTCTACTCAGTGATTACTAACATACCAGTCATTAGCTATGGTGAAGTTTACGTCATTGTAAAATTTATATGGTTATTGTATAGCAACGGCAAGTTTCTTTTTCAGTTTGTGAATTGTTTTGCACCCTACGTATATACTGCGTAACTGTTGATACCTGTAATTTAATTAATTTACAACACATTAATGTACGTTTCCTTTTTAATTTGTGAACTATTTTTCACCTTATGTATATACTGTGTAACTGTTGATACCTGTAATTGAATTAATTTACAACACATTAATGTATGCTTGATGCAGTGTGAATGACCATGCTTGTTCATACCCTCGTCCGTTTGTATAGGGTTATTCTTTGGTCATCCTAAGCACGTTTCCAGCCATAATTCTAACTCAAATTCAAATCCTTTCACTACAATAATGCATGCACTCAGTTGAGTTGTACGCAGATATATATATAGATATATATATTCATCTTAGCGCGTGATTGAGTTTTAAATCTGCCGAATTTATTATGCTCCGAAAGTATCAAATTGGCCTATCTCGATACTATATTTTTATATAACGTACAATACAATAGTATATTGAGCCCGCAGGCTGTTATATGAATCCGTGTGCAGATTTATGGATTTAATTTAATTCTTATTCTGGTCTATGATATGAATCCACGTGAAGGTGTGTAATATCCCTAGAATATTGTAAATATTTTATTTACGACAGTTTAAAAAAACATAAAAAGAATATCATTTGTTGTATAAATTTATATTTTTTTCAGTAAATGCAAAATAAAAGAAAATATGTTAAAACATGGATAAAAAAAAAAAAATAGTTGCAAACCCTAACCACCCTTTTCCCCAACCGTGGAATGGTTTCCATGAAAAGGAGGGGGGAAGAGGGAGAAAAAGGACTGTGCTGTAGAGGACAGGCAGTAGGAAAAGGGGAGGGGTCTTCATATGGTAAGGGTGCAGAGTGCATGCAACTAGCAAAGATGGTAGACTTTGAGCCAACTAGGGGGAGACTCGTCTCGAAAGATAGTCTCAAAGATGGGTGGATGACTAGCTGCAGAGAGTAGTGGTGACCATATATAGGAACAAAAAAAAAAAAAGTGATGTTACATAAGGCGACACAGGTATGCGGCTCTAACTTGAGCCAAAAGAAGAAAAATGTTTGCTTTCTGTAGCTTGCAGTTCCTTAGAATAGTGAGAAAGGTTACAAAAAGAAAAAAATAGGGAGCTCGGGTAGTTCTCTGTAAAAATGTTATCTGGGTAGAAGTGGCTGTACGTTTTTTTTAGGAAAAGGGTCAAACCGGGAGCTTCACAATTAACTGTCTCTGTTTAGATAATTTTTCTTCTCTCATATTGAAACTAAACATGCTTTGACAGTTTTTGTTAAGGGTTGTCAAATGAAATTGTCGTGAAGAGTTATAACTTATAAGATAACCAGTTTTCAAGAAAACAGAGAATGAAAGAAATAGAAAAACTTAGAAAGACAATGGAAATACAGACAGCCACCAAAGGGTACATTAATAAATGAAATATGAAATACTGTGCAATGTGTAAACAGACCTGAATATAGGAGAGTGTACAACAATTGATTAAAACCAGTAATATTCTCTAGTGGTTTGAAATCTTTGGATCTAGAAAGAAAGAAATGAAGACTTTTACAGTGCCAATACTTGTGGAAAAGAAAGATAGGGCCATCATGAGGGAAAAACGAATCATGTTACCAGGTCTAATTTATTTGTGAATATTGGAACCTGTGAGGATAATACAAGAACCCAGACCTCCAGACAGCTCTTAAGCTAAATACCGGAACACAGAACAACTTTCTTTTATACAAGTATTAAAGTTCTGTTGAATGGATGAATACAGGATCAAGCATGAGAAATGATCATGATTCGATGTAGATAACAAGGCAAGGCAAGTGAGAAAAGGGGTAGCTATGTCCTAGGGAAAAGGTTTGAACTATATACGAGTCCAGCAGTCCCTGAGGATAGAGGGGGCTCGACAGTAGAACCCTGTGGGCCGTAATCAACCTTGCAAAAGAGGAAACCCTCGTGGTGGTGAAACCCTGGAGTTAGAAACAGAGAACAATATCACGAAAGAAAATTTAGAAAACTGAGGAAGCAAAGTTATAATGACTCTGTGTAGCAGACCCCACTATTTACAATAGAAAAAAACGCACACGGTAAGGAATAGTCCAAAACCCCATTGCAGTTATTGATAGATTTGGTAACGAACATTCCAGCCATAAATATTAAACGGAGTTCGGTGCTTGTCAAAAAGAGTGCAACGTGGATATGTCTCCATTAAAAAATCCACATTATAGATAATAGATAATATGAATAAAGTAATTGATAATAAAGAAATTGTAATTTCATCTATAATACTATTTATTTTTTAGAATGGGAGAGATGTGTAATTCTCTCACTAATTTTTTTTAGATAATATTTAGAATAATATGGATATTAAAACTTTCTAAGAAGGAATTATAAAGTTCCTCTTATACATAAAGTAGATCCAATAAAAATTCTTATTAAATGAAATTATTATACATGATACTATGTAAAACTTAAAAATTGTAGTTGCACAACTTTATAAGCTCTTTGCTTCTAGGGTTTTCACCTTAGTCGTATATGCATCACACTCAAAAGTTGTCCCCATGGGGGGTTTTGAAGGCCTGTCCTTTAGAAATCCCATCGCTTCAAAATCTAACCATGCTTCCTCATGCAAATTCAATAATCCCTCAACTAACAGATCTAAGATGGAGATGAACACTCGAACACAACAAAAAACAAAGAAAAAATAGCCACTTCTTCTACTCTAGCAATGAATAATCTAAAATATATGGGTTCATGCCTCCCTTAGAGCTAAAATTTTTCTCCTAGACATACCCTATAAAAAATTATAGGAAAAAGTTGACTATATGCAAGAGCATGCCGTAATATGCAAATTTGTAGGTCTTTGGCCATAAGAAACAACCTTGGTTAGCTAAATATAGAAGAATTAGACACTCAAAGGGGATACCAACCTCAAGTTGGGTTCCAATGGTTCCTTCATAACCATATTCAACTATAGAGATGATAGAGATTGCATATTTTAGTGAGGAGCATATTTCATGAATTCTACTCGCCTATTCATCAGGCCATGGATTCACAGATTCCACCTCGGCAAAGAAGACTCCTCCATGTCTCTAGTCTAGTTCCATATTTATTATATCTGTCAAGATATTTTTTATTACAGTGTCTCTCAAATGAGTGGGAATTCTATAGTGAATTTTTTTATGATCTTGAGTACTACAAAGTAAGGTCGACACTTTTCATATATTGGCATTTTTGCTTACATAGACATATCTAAACAACCGCCAAGTAACGTTCAGTTGAGCGATGGAAAAAAGTATTGGAACAACTAATAGTGTATGAGAAAATCCCATTCAGATGATGAAAATGCAATGAATACAACCATCTATTCTAAGGTTTTTTTCAAAAACCACATTAAACAAAGTGTACAAGTAAATTCACCCTTTGATAACAAGGGTTTACCAAAATGTATATCAAAAGAAATATAGCCAAAAAAGGAATAGAAAAAACAATTTCTTAGAATGCAGTGAGCCATAACTAGTACAAAGTCCTCCAATAGTTGGAAGAAAATGAGATAGAAAAAAAAGGATAAATTCCCAAAAAAATAGAGATTGGATAGAATAGTAAACAAAAACTCTAGTCAACAAAAAATGTGCAAGAATAGATGAAATGAAAAGACGAATGGGGAGATATAGAAATCTAAAATAGCATCGAAGAATTCTCTGATGTAGAATATATTGAGGAAATTCAATTATAGAAAATTAACGTTAAATATGCTATAGAGGAATATGGAAACAAATATTGCTAAAGAGAAAGTTCAAATCATCACTAGAGCATACATTTGAAATGAATAACTAATTATTTTTCAAGCTCAAGAATCAAGAAATTCCCCTATTCAAAACTTGTCTTATTCCTCTCAAGGAAAAATAAATCCTCCTAGAGATCAATTTCATATTCCATGTCAAGCAAAGAAAAAAGTGTGTAAAATTAATAGTCAATTACTACAATGCCTAAGGGATTACTTGGAAAACATTACCAAGGTGTCACCAATGGATTCCATCCTTCAACCCTCCTATCAATATCATCAATGAAATTTATGTCATGGAATACCATGGGTTTTAATGGGAAATCCAAAAAAAGGCTAGCAAAAAATAAAATCTTCCATGAACACCCTAATATTATGATGACTGAGGAAAAAAAATATTATTCTAACTCTCTTAATAAATTTCTAAAGTTTTTTTTGAGAAACTATGATTATCCATCCTAGGATGCAAAATTAGCATTAAGGTTCCTTTCATTGCATGGTATCCTTCCTTGGTCACTCTTCAATATTTCTTTTCTCTTCCCATGATCCTAACGATCAAATTTCACCCTACCAGTTCCATTAATTTGAGTTTAATAACAATATATATGGCCCTAGAATTCCTAATAAGAAAAAAATATTCCTTCAAAACCTCTCAAAAATTTCCAAGCTTACACTGGAAAACTATTGCATTTTAGGTAGATATTTTAACATGATTAAGAATATTGATGAAAATAATGGTGGGATTCATAGGCCCGATGAGGAAATATCCCTCTCCATAGAGTTCATAAATATCCCAAAATTTATATATTTGAGTACTCATAATGGCTTATGCACCTGGAATAATAAGTCAGGAAGCTCCTCTCAATTAGTTTCAAGAACATATAGATTCATTATTTCAGATTCTCTCTTCATTTCATGTATAAATTCTAAAGCTTATATCCTCCCTTACTATGGTTTGGACAACTAAATTATAGAACTCTCAATGAACTGGATTAGTGGTCCCAAGAATAGGCCCTTCAAATTTGAGTCTTTCTAGCTAAGGCACCCATACTTTTTGTCCAATTGAGAAAATTGGTCGAAGGAATTAGATCATTTTCCTATTTCCCTTCATTATCTCTTTGAGAGGCATTTAAATATCTTAAAATGAAAATCATGGATAGGAATGTTAAATATTTTGGTAACATCCATGAAGAAAAGCTAAAGTTAGAACTAGAGATGGCTACTATCCAATAATAAATAATTTCAAATAGCACACTTGAGAAATTGGAACATTGATAAGAATTTAGTTACCTATAGCTGGAGGAAATATTGAAGAAATATAGAATCCTTTGGAAATAAAAATCCTAATTGTAGTTCGTAAAAGAGGGGGAAAATACTAAAATTTTGAGATATCTATGATCAACCCTAGGAAAAGTAACAATATATCAAGAATTAAATAAATATAATGAACAAAAATTGGAAAGCCATGATGCAATAGTCCAAGAACTATTGAATCACTTCCAATCCATAATCACAGAAACAATCCTATATAAAAGGTCTTATTTTTGGAAAATAGCTAAATACATTCCTAAAATTGTAACAAGGGAACATAATTATATTCTTCTAAAGGAAATCACCATGCAAAAAGTGGAAGTAGCAATTATTTGGATGCCTAAATGCATGTCCTTGGGCCCGAACAACTTCACTACCATTTTCTACTAGTCTTGTTGGAAAAGTCTAGGGCATGCCATTTTGAAAGTATTAGAGGATTGTTTACACCCATCCTCCATCCTAACGAACCTTGCTGCTATTTTTATATATTTAATACATAAAACATTTCACGATAATTCTCCCTTAAATTTTTGGCCCATTCTCCAATGCAATTTTATTTATAAAAGAATATCTAAAGTCATTATTATTTGTCTAAAAATAATGGAAAACATTTTTCGACCACGAACAAATTCACTTGATTAATTCCAAAAAGTCTCCACGTATGCTCATCAAACATTATCTGTCAAATTCCTTAGACAAATTAAGCTAGAAATTTCTTTTCCACATGTTTACTATATTTTGTTTCTTTAAAATATGGATTCATTGAGTTATTTCCCTTATCTCCAAAATATTTTCTGAATCTTAATAATCTATTTTCCTTGCCCATGTTTGTCCCTTGAAGGTGAAGCATGGAAAGGAGAATATATATCTCACATTTATCTTTATAGATGAAGCGATGGGAAGATTTATCAATTGAACCCTACATCTTGGACAACTAAAAGGTATTCCTCTAGGTTCCCATGACATCTCCTCTTTTCATCAATGGTTTGACAATGATACTCTTCTCTTGGTTTTCCGCACTATCAAAGAATCCACTACTCTTAAAAATATCCTTAAATAATTTTATGATTCTTTTGGAAAATCCATTAGCATGGAAAAATCTCAAATCTTCTTCCTTAATACTCTACTAAATATCCAAATTCACATATCTCATGTCTTTATTTTCAAAGGATCCAAATACTTAGGAACTCTTCTCACTCGAAATATACTTAGGAAAAAGGTATGGAAACCATTTATTCTAAAATTTGAAGACAAACGGTCACGTTGGACCCATATCGCTCAATTTAGCAAGTCACATAATAAATCTTAAATATTCTCTTCAATCGCTCTGAACATATTTATGGTAGCCATGGAAGCACTTAATGCCATCTTAGACAAGTTAAGAAACATTCAAAAATATTCCTCTTTGGGGTGGTGCACCAAAAGAGATGAAAAGAGGGCACTAGTAACATTGGAAAAAAATATGTTGTTTGAAAAAAGTACTTTCTGTTCATGATCTATACATTATTCACTAAGCCTTAAGTGCCAAAAATTGGTGGAGATGGTTCAAGAACCCAAAGTATTTGTGGAGCGAAATTTGGAAATGTAAGTATGCCCCCAATGTTTAGAAATATTGGCTCATCAGAAGACATGTAACATCATGGGCTCTCACATCTCGAATGTTTCTTGGGAAAAAAGAATCTTCTTAAGGAGAAAATATTTTAGGAAATTATAAATGAGAACAAGATTTCTATTGAAGGGGACTCCAAGAATATTATCAACATATTCTACAAATTTCAATGTGGGTCATTTCCATCCAAATTATCTAAGAGTTGGAAGTTGGAAAATTTCATAGGTAATACTACAAAACTCGTACAAACAAATATAGCTCCCCTAATCTCTCATGTCCACAATGAAGGAAACAAAATGTCTAACAATCTAACCAATTTCATTCCTACTATAATGGCTCCTCCTCTCAAATTTGATTGGAGATATGATATTCCCAAATCCCTTCAATATCACTATCATATATAGCTATGAAGGACATCATGCCCCAATGAGGGTTCCCAACAGCAAGAATACCTTGCCTCCTTGACATGATAATATCATAAACACAAGGCGGTTCAAGCTATTGCTATACTTAGTGAATTGGATGGGATCCAATAAAATAACATATCATGGCATGAATTTGGAATGAGGGTAAATGCTGCATGAGAATTGTGCATGATGCAAGGGATTACATGGCATCTTAGTGGGAAATTACATTAGCTCTTTACCATGCTCAAATCATAATGGGAATGGTAGTGGATTTATATTTGTGCTATAATTCTGCACATAAGATGCCAACCATGGGAGCTTTCACCACACTACTATATGGAATTCAATATTCAGACTAAATACAACCCCACTGGTATTATCGACTCGAAGTTCTCTCTTGGAAATAAAGTTAGTGTTGTTGGCCTCCATATCATCTGCCTAATGGTACTAAAATCCTTGAAATGCTAACCTTTCATAATCCAAAACATTTGAATTGTTCAAGGCTAATCATGTCAATAATTTCTAGCATCGTGCTCTTATACACTAGTTTTTCCTCACTAGTCTCGATTAGAGGATTCAGACGTAACTTTTCTATGGATGTTTCACCACTTATGGTAACTACACACTTAGTTTGGATCTATTATTTTTTCTCAGGTATTCTACATTGTGAGTTTACTAATTTCTGAGATGATATTTCCTTATTGTGCTTCAAGAAATGGATTTATCTTTCTTGTCATCCCTTCCTACATTGACCCCAACATTTTCTTAGATTTTACTCTCCTCCCACATAGAATATATTTCCATATAGGCTGCCAATTTTTCCCTCCTTTTTGAATTGCCTCTTCACACACTTGTTGACTCCTTAGCTATCTCACTTAGGTTACCCTTTCCTACTTTTTCCCTCCTCCCTCTTTGTCATACCTTTGGACCACCCTTGAATCGTATGCTCCTCTTCATCGCCCTCCTCCCTTCATCCTGTCACTCAGTACAACCATGTATCATGGTACACCAGCCATTAGATGTAGAGAGGGTTGGAATAGGATCTCCTCTATCTCCACCAAGATGGAAAGCCGCATTGCCTCTACCTCCTAGCTCCTCACTCAAGCACAAGCTTACGACTCCATGGCTAGATATAAGTAAATCATTCTTAATCTATTCTGGTGGGATATTGAATAAGTGGAAGTTGAATTACAACATGACTAGAATTTTATTCTTGATCACAATGTCAATGTTGCTACTTTTGATTGGATCCATGATATAGGGCCCTCCGCTCAGTCAATATATTCCTAGTACATGCAAGAAGTTAATGTTTACTTGCACATAAAAATTCTTGTGGGATGAGTACTCATTGATCATGTAGATAGTCAATAGGAGCATACTATCAAATCAATACAGTTGGAGGAAAAAAATTATAGTGTGAATTGGAAGATGACTATTATAGTGAGGAGATCATCCAACATCTCCTTCTTCTCTAATGAAGATGGTGACTAGCCAATGTAGATGCCTCAAGGTTCAACCCATTAATTTTCATGATTCATTGGTTTCATGTTCATAGTTGTAGTAGTCATTTTTTTCTATTTTGTTGTATGTTAACCTAGTCGAGTGTAGCCAACCTATTTGTATGAGTTTTCATTTACAAAATGCTTTAGTTAGAAAAAGAAATAACAACCTTAAAAATTTGAAATTAGACTACTAGTATGGTTTCCCTTTGAGCAGATTAGCAACAAAAAAATTGATTTATATAATCCTATATTGAAATAATGCAAAGTGCCGAAATTCAATGGGAAAAAGAACATAGAGTTCAATGTGAACAATATTTCAAAAATAAAGATTAATAATATATAAACATTTTAATGTTTTAAATGTAATATTATAAGACAAACTTTGAATTATATTATGTTGTAAAGCACCCGACCACATTCTATATGAAAAACACTTATAATAAATCAATTTCCACGAAATAAGAACTTTTTATATGTATAGAAGTTAAGGAGAAAAAGACAATTTAAAATTTTAGTTCTTATAAACATTTGATAAATATTAAATCAAAATTATAACAGATTAATATGAATATATACAATTGTTTTCCTTTTTTTAAAATAATTTCAAAATAATATTTTTTACTAATTTATTAGGTGATATTTAACTTGAATCAATTCTTAGTTGCCCATGACTCCATTGTAGCTAAAACTTTATTATTTAAATATCTTTAAAAAAAATTAAAATAGATGTGTATACACCGATGGTAGGGATAAGTACTTTCTATAACTTAGTATGAAATAGATAAAACATTTATAGTAAAAAATGTTGTACACATCAAATACAACATTTAACTCTAATAAGTTTATTCGTTTATTTATTTATTTTTTATATCAATGAGTAGGTTTTATATTAATTTTATGTTGAGACGCAAAAAAAATCCATTGAAATATCTATATAGATTTCAAAACATGAGGTTATGTGTAACATTCCTTGGTAACCTCGCATGACAATGCTTGAAGTTAGAGTATTTTTATAGTATTTACCAACATATAACTTTCTGAATTAATTTCCATATTATTTCAATGATCATTTGATAAACCATCATCATTACATAGAGTAATATTTAGTTCAGGAATAGTAAGTTACAAAACCATTAACTACTATTGTTGTAACATATTAACTTAAACTTCTTGATGTAAACTTGCATCAATTCCATGATTATTTTAACTTTATTAGTTAATCACATTCTTGATAATATAAATATCACATCATGCAAGGATTCAACATCATAAAAATGGCACAACAAGCAATCATACCATTAGACACTCAAATAGCCTCGAAACCTCGTAGGGTGAAAACTAGCAAACTTTTAATTTTATTAAACACTCGTGAGGGTGTTCACTTCTCACCCAATGGTTGTAAGGGAGTCTGTCCCTTGACCATTGTTTTAAAATATTACAAATAATCTCATCTCAAAAATAACATAATTAGCTATAAGTGGGCCTAATGGTTAAGAGCATGTGTTTCCTTATAGGAGGCCGAAGGTGCAAAACGAGAGGGGGTAGAGTTTGTAGACTTAGCAGTCAAATTCCTGCGTAGAGGTGGGTCTCTTTTCTCACAAACAAGGGGGTCTAATACACCAATTTAGTGTATGCCTTAGTTGTGACCTTAAAATTGGATAATAATAATAATAACAATCTTCATGATATCATTTACCCACAAACCCCTGAGAATTGTGTCTTTGGGGTTTGGTTCTTCCCATCAACGGATTATCTTACAATTGACATTCCTCCAATATACATATACCACTAACTTATTGCATGCCATAATGATAAACATAACCCATATTTGCATGTTTCATAGTATTTTTCTACAACTGTTACTGTCAGCAACCATTGATATCATGATTATTTCAAGTATTAATAAAACCAATAATAAATCCATACTAGTGATGTTTCATCATCTATTCATGTGCATTCACGAAATGCAACCAGAACAATGTGACAACTTGGAGGAAGTTAACTGAGGTGACATGGCTATTGCCACTTAATTAGCTGAGGAAATTCGGGTTGGTGGGCTTGTAGTTCAATTTACATGTGTTCATTATTAATTTAAAGGAATCTAGTTTAGTTATTTCTAGTTTTCTCAACCAAACTAGTTTTAACATTTAATAGAACTAGTTGGGAGTTAGTTACATAGTGGGACAACATTATAACTCAAACATCATCTAGATAACTAGTCATTAAAAATCAAATAACTCATGCATTTAAGGAATTTGAACTTCTCAGTTTTGGTCTAGATCCCAAGGCAGTGTAAATCCAGTTGTAGACTAGTCTTATGTGTACAGGTGTTTCATGTAATCAGTGATCAGTCCTTGGGAATTTCATAATCATTTTGGAGTAAATTCCTAAAGAATAGCAATTGATTTCCTCATGATTGTTGCAAGGAAATACGAGGCTAGGTTAGTTGATATTTTGTTCAGTGTTAGCCGAAGTTTTTCATTGAGCAAAGAGAGAACAATTATTCTTTTACAGGTTATGTTGAGAGCTAGAGCTAGAGCTAGAAATTGTAATAGTTTCTCTATTCAACTAATTAATGCAAATAGACTTAAAGGGTTTTTATGATTTGTTTTTTCCAAGACGCATATATGTACTTGTGTATGTGATTGATGCATGTTTTTCAATGTTATTCTAAATTGTGAATTAATGTCCACATTGTAGTAGAGTAGAATTGTGTCTCTCGATTTAGTTTAAATTTATTGAGGAGTTGCAATTCTATCACCAAATTTGTACATGGTATTAAAGAAAAATTCACATTAGAACAATAATTTCAAAGTTTCTCCTCGGGAGGTTTAGATTTACAGCTTTGGTGTAGCATGATTTCTTCAGGGTTGGGAGAATAGCCTTCAACGAATTGAGATTAGAGTATTCCTTAGGAAGCAACTTGAATTTCATTACTTGGAAGGGTCAAATGTAGGTAGTTCTTAATGACAATGGATTTTTGGAATATGTCAAGAGAAGCATTGTAAAACCAGGATTAGTTGATGCCGAAAAACTATCCCAATGGAAGAAAGATGTAGCCAAGGAGAGGACAACAATCCTGGAGGGAGTGACAGAACATATTGTATCAAATCTCCATCGAAAAGAAAATCATTTCATTATGTGGAAGGAACTAACTGAGTTATTCGAGAATAACACTGGCCATTCAAAACTAGCCCTTGAAGACAAACATTGAAATATTAAGATGCAGAAGAATGATACTATTGTTCAGTAGCTTACTAGATTTACACAAATTCATGATGAGGTTGGAGGGGTTGGTTTAAATGTTGTGGAAAATGACCTGGTGCTCCTAGCTCTTCTAGGCGCTCCCAAAATTTGGCATAGCTACCAGGGATCAGTGAATAGGAGGGAAAAAATACCAAATTGTCACCTCTTATTATGTGATTTGGTACAAGAAGAAATCGGGTGAAATACTAGAGAAGGAAGTTCATCCAAGGGAGAGGATGAAGAAAACTTTACATGGACTGGAAAGGAAAGATCGGAAAAGGGAAGAAATCTTAAACCAAAAAGAATACAGCTAAGGGGGAAAGAACAAATGCTTGTTCAGAATAATGTTTCAATTTCCATTAATTCAATCACTATGCTACAAAGTGTACACACGGAAAGTCCAACAAGAAGAACACAAAAGGAGTAGAAGGTGAAGCATTGGCATCACAGTTCGAGTTAGACTTCTCCTTGGTCACATACGTGGCCAACACAATGATGAGGAGTGTGTGGTACTTGGACTAAGGTGACTTGTTCCACATCATAGGGTTTAGAGAGTTTTTCAGTGACCTGGAGGAGATATATCTCCAGATACATATTGAGCTTGGCAATGACAGAAGATATAGTGCCACCGAGATAGATACAGTAACCTTTAAGGGGTAATCTATATCTCCTCTTCACCTCAAGGATGCCATGTTTATACCGTGCCTCAAGAATAACCTCATTTACATAGTAGGTTTAGAAGACAACAACTATGATGTAATATTCAGTAAAAGGAAATCCTTTCTGAGACACATAGTCACTGGGAAGGTGAAGGAGATCGAGGTTTGTGGGAAGAACTTGGACAAACTTGATGTGGAAGATTGCACTGCATTAAGCAGTAAGGCAGAGAAAGTGCAGAGCCAGGATGTTGGTGAACTCTGACACATAGTAATTGCTCATTTTCACCATAGCACCCTTAAAACTATGTAGCAAATAACCATTGGCCTTCCTAAAGGGTCACTTGAGTAGCATAATGCATGCAAGGGTTGTACATTGGGGAAGTATGTGAAATACAAATTCCATGATCGAGATATGAAAGAAAATGAAGTTTTGGAGAGAGTCCACTTTGATGCTTGTGGACCCTTCTAAACAACCTCCACTACCAGACATAAATACTTTGTTACTTTTTTGATGATTTATCAAGAAACTGTTGGATCGTCTTCATGTAGAAGAAGGATAAGATATTCTCAAAAGTTGTAGAATTCATGGCACTAGTTGACAAAGAGAATAGAAAGAAGGTGAAGGATCTCAAGAGCGATAATGGAGGTGAGTATGTTTCATATGACTTCAAGGAATTTTATGCCAAAAAAGGAATTCGAGGAAACCTGACACCTCCCCATAACCCACAATAAAATGGGGTAGCTAAGAGAAACAACCAAAGAATTGTGGGAGTTACGATATCTATGCTACATGACCAAGGTCGGCCACTACATTTGTGGGTAGAGGCATGTAACAAAATAGTCTACTTGCAGAACCGAAGTCCTTATAGAGTTATTGGTATGATTACATTGGAGGAGGATTTCTCTCTGAGAAGGTAGGATGTGTATTATTTCGTAATTTTTGGAGCCTCTAGTTACTCCATGTATTCAAATATTCGAGTAAGAAACTTGAGCTGATAACATAGTTGGTAGTTTTTGTGTGTTACACTGAAAGTGCACATAGTTAACAGGTGTATTTACCCTCCCTAAGAATGATAGTTGTGTGAAGGGTTTTAAAGCTTGATGACGAGAGAGCAATGAGATGCTCCCTTGAGATGGAGATACAAATCCCACCCAAAGAGGATATTTTAGCTCCAATGGAGGAAACTAAAGAAGTTGTGGAGCAACCATAAATGGAGGAGCAGATAGGAGGTCGAGTGGAGACATCCACTCAAGCAGAACCATCCACAGAAGATAGAAAAAAAAAGGGAAATGAAAAGACTAGTACACAATGTGAGGGAGAATGTGGGATTTCCTTTGAACTTGTGAAGGAAAATGAGGTCACATGGGAGGTACACTAACTACATGGCTCTAATCATTGATATTCTAGAGTCTGAGGAATATTATTCTAAGGGAACAATTGAGAAACTAGTTTGGGTTGATGCAATGATGGAAGAATGAGAATTCATAATGAAGAACATTGTATGGGAGGTTGTGCTCAACATAGAAGGGAAATCAATTGTGGGTTCAAAATGGGTCTTCAAAATTAAACATGTAGCAGATGGAAGCATAGAAAAGTATAAGGCTATATTTTTGGCCAAAGAATTTTCTCAAGTTGAGCGAATTAACTTTGAGGAAACCTTTTTCACATAGAAAGGTATTCATCAATTAGATCAATTCTTGCACTGGCTACAAAGACGGGGTGGAAGATCCTCTAGATGGATCTAAAAACAACATTTCTCAATGGTGTTATTAAGGAGGAACTGTCCATAGAGAATTTTAGGTCCCTATAATACTAGTGTAGCCCCTTATTATTATCGTTGTGCCCATGTAGTCCCCATATTTTTATTATTGTGCCCCATAAAAGCTCGCTATTGTTATTGTTGCGTCGTTACATTATTATTGTTATGTAGGATCTCATTATATTGTGACCCCTTAGACTGTTATATATAGAAAGGAGGTTTTTTCATTTGAATCAACCAAGAATTATTCATTTATGTAATGTAAAGGAGGTTTCCCCCTCGAAGAGGATAATTTTTAAGTCGTTGGTCTATCTATTTGTGAGTTGGTTGCATAACATTTGGCATCAAAGCTTTGGATTCTAGTGTTTCTCTACTTCAAATAGGTCATCGTCGAATTTTCACTATAAAAATTTTTATAAGCTTCAAAATCTGAAATTCATACCACATGGAATCAAAATGTTGGTTTATTTCGTGTAAAAATTTCAGATCTTGTCTCGCTATATTTTCAGATATATGATACGACGAAGTTAGGGTTTTGGTGCGCTCCCAGATTCCATATCAAATAGGTGACCTATGGAAAATCATCATAACTTTCATAAAAAGAGAAAGAAAGAGGACAAAGTGTATTTCTTTGGGTATCATTTTCAGGGTTGAAGGTAAAAAATGTGTCACGTCACACTCCGTAAAAGTTCGCTCTACTGAACCAATTTATAATCAGGTCATCACGGGATATTAGGAATAACTCTTTCTTGAAGAATCCAATCTTGGCCTTATTTGTTGAGTTGGAAAGAAGACTGAGTGGGATACTATACGACGAAATTTAATATATTTAAGATTCAGAATTATAGAGATACAACAACTGTAATATCTAGCTCCTAAGAAACAAGAAGAAGGTGTGTATTTTTTAAATTTTTCATAACATTTGTTTTAAAAATAAATTTGAAGTTATTCAAAGTGAATAGTGAATAATATATATCATTGTTTGATTTAAAATTGCCTTGAAACAAAAAATGGACACAACTAGTAAGAAACCATAAAACTTTTCTATGACACATGAAGAAGAGTAAGAAATGGAACATGTTATATCAAGATTGTGAGATCAATTGCAACCAATTTCTCTCTCACAAAGAGTAACCAAAAAATAAATGGAATATAAGATGGATGGTTTGAAGAATAGTTCAAAATAGAACACGGAAGGTTTGAAGGATGGAATAGAAGAAAAAATGAAAGGCAACATGGAATATTTGAAGAATGGCTTAAAAGCAGACACGAAAGGTTTGAAGGAAGGTTTGACAAACTTGCTACAATAGATGCTTTCTAATGGTGAAAAGGTATTAGATGAAACTCATGATGACATCAAAATAAATTTTAATCATGAACTCATAGACTCTAACATTGGATTGACAACCCACCGTATTCCAAAGATTGATATGAAGTAGTTTGATGGAAAGGATATGTTAACATGGATATTATAGATGGAGCAATATTTTGATCCCCATAATGTGAAACACACACAAAAGGTATGCATTGAAACTTTATATTTAGAACCAAATCATTTTGTATGGTAGTGATGGCTTTGTTCTATTAAACCACTCGTAACTTGGTCAATATCTACGGAGGAAATGATAGCACATTACAAGGATAGAAAGAGAAACAGCTTGTTTAGCCAATTGATAAATATCAGACAAAAGAGTTCAATTGTGGAGCATAACGAGGTCTTCCAAAAATTGAATATAAGGGTAAATGATATTCCATAGGAGCATATGATTAATATCTTCATATGGAATTTAAAGGATAACATCCAACATGAGATTCTCCTTTGGGAACCTGATTCATTGGAGAAGGCCTTCAGGTTTGCAAGAAAAATTGAAAGAAAAATTATGGTAGCAAGGAAGCCAACCACTCATAACTCTAAAGATGGAAATGTTGTTTCTCCTATCCTTCCAAAACCTACAATTTTGACACCTCAATAATTGGAAGAAGAAGAGAAAAGGGGCTTTGTGACAGTTGTGATAGAAAATACACTGGAGGTCATAAGTGTGCTCATAATAAATTATTTTACATAGATTGTGAAGAGGAGGAAGAAAAGGAACAAGAAACCTCAAAATAAGAAGATACACATCAACAACCAACCCTATAAAAATAAGAAGTGAATTAAAGCATATATTGTAATGCATTGGAAGTAAATACCACTCTTCAAACTCTCAAGATAGAAGGAAATATTAAGAAGAAAAAGGTAATATCGTTGATTGATTCGGGTAGTAGCCATAATTTTGTTCACTGTAAGATAGCCGAGGAATTGAATTGCTTCTTATACCCAACACCAAAGTGTCAAATGATTGTTGCAAACAGAGGAATTATACATTGCTCTATAAAGTGCAATAATATCAATCTAACCATGGGGGAATATGTATTGAATAGTCTAATTCTCTCTATTATAATGTGTGGTGTTGATGTTGTACTATGATTCCAATGGTTACAATCTTTAGGTACAATAGATTTTAATTTTTAAGAACTTTTCTTCAAAAAATTTTGGGAAGTAAATGAAGTTAAATTAAGGGGTATCGTAGGGAAACGAGGAAATATAATTAGCTCTAACGGCATGGAAAATATTCTAAAAAAAAAAAAACAAGGTGTAATTGCACAATTATGCTTACTAGAGGTTCAAATATGGAAATCATCTACTTCTCCATATCTCCAAAAAGCCTTGGAGAATCACTCCAAGGTATTTGAGACTCCCAAAGGCCTCCCACCTATTCATGATCATGATCATGCTATTCATTTTATTCCAGGAGGTTTCTTCTAAACATGAGGCCTTATAGATATCCCCATGCCCAAAATAGTGAAATTGATTATATGATTGCGTAAATTCTAGAGGTTGGTATAATTCAACCTAGTCAAAGTTATTCTTCTTCTCCAGTAGTATTGGTGCATAAGAAGGATGGATCATGGAAGACGTGTCTGTATTCGGGAGTTGAACAAGATCACTATTAAATATACATTTCTCATTCCTAGCATTGATGAATTATTGGATGAATTACATGGATAAATTTACTTCACTAAGTTAGATCTTCATTCAGGATATCATCAAATTAGAATGAAGACTGAAGATATTCTAGAAACAACATTTGGAACTCATGAGTGTCATTATGAATTTTTGGTCATAACATTTGGCCTTACCAGTGAAACTTCTACATTTCAAGGTTTCATGAAGTCCATTTTCAAACCCTTCGTTAGAATTTTTTTTTTTGTATTTCTTGATGGTATATTAATCTATAGCAAGTATTGGAAGAATCATGTTGAACATGTTGACATGGTGCTCAAACTATTGGACGAGAAACAATTATATGCAAATACCTCCAAATTTTGCTTTGGAGTTCAGGAGGTGGAATATTTTGGTAACA
>APFE030627639.1:0-19552 GCA_000404065.3 Pinus taeda
GTTTTTGAAAATACTTATTAATTTTTTGGTTAATAAAATTATTTCTCATTTGAATACAAAATATATATATATTTTTATTTTTAATATTTGAATATAAAATGTATTATGGTTTGATGGTTTGTCTTGGTTTATTATTAAAAAATTAGATTAATAACATAATCAACCAAAGTTTTTTCAATATAAGAAATTTAAAAAAAAATCAAAATTAGGTCATTTTTGTCAATGCAACTATGAACTGAAAACTAGAAGAGCAATATGTAAAATAAGTAGAAAGAAAGTAAGCAAAACCCATCATCCATTCTTGGGGAAATTCAATTCCTCTACTACAAGTATATCCTAGGCATACGTTCCAAGAGACAAAGAGTTCACCATCACCTTTCCAAACTTCCAAATCGAGGAAGTAGTGCATGAGACCCATGTCCTTGATTCCAAAAGATTTGATCAATTGCTCATCACCAGTTAAAATCAAGTCATCAACATATAAGACAATAATCAACCATTTATCTTCTACCATGATATGATAGAGGGGTTTGCATCTGCTTCACTTTTGGTGAAGCCCAAATCGATGAGATATTTATTGATCCTCGTGTACGAACCACGTTGTGCTTGCTTGAGACCATACAACGCTCGGTCAAGTCTCCACACATGAAACTCCCAGTCAAAAAGTCTCGAATCCTTCTGGTTGCTCGATATTCACGTCCTCCTTAATAACTCCATTGAGGAATGTTGTTTTCACATGCATCTGGTAGATCTTCCACCCCACCTATGTAGTTAAAGAAATAATTGATCTGATGGATGATGGATGAGTACCTTGCTACAAGAGAAAAGTTATCATCATATTCAATCCCCTCAACTTGAGAGTACCCCTTGGCCAAAAATCTAGCCTTATGCTTTTCTATGCTTCCATTTGCTGCATGCTTGACCTTGAAGATCCATCTGTTGGTCTTGGGACCACTTCCCAAACACTGTTCTTTACAATGGATTCATACTCCACCATTACGTCAACCCATACAGGTTTTTGTACTCCTTCCTCGAAAGAGGAGGCCTCAGTCTCTACAAGCTCAGTCATTAGAGCCATGTAGATAGTGTACCCATCTGGTGACCTTCTCTACCTACAGTGACTTGAAGGAGAACCCACATTCTCCCTCACATCCTCCATAAGTCTCTCATCTTCCTTGATCCTTTTCATGCATTCTCTAGATGGTTATGATTGAGTGGTTGTCTCCACTCTTTGCTCCTCATTTTTTGGCTGCTCCACAACTTTTTAAGGTTCCTCCTTTGGATCTAAAATCTACTCTCTTATTAGGATCTGAATCTCCCATCTCTCAAGAGAGAACTGTACCACTTTGTATTCATCAAATTTTACATCTTTTCACTCAGTTGTGATTATCATGGATGTGAAGTACACACAGTATTTGTGGGGAGTTTCTCTGTATCCCACATTAACACCCAATTTTGTTGTAGACTCTACATTCTTCCTTGAACCTTTGGAGACATGGCAGTAAATAAAGGCTCCAAAAATACTCCAAAAATCCTGAAGTGTGACACATCTGGGTTTCTCCCGGAGAAAACCTCCTCCATGTAATCATGCCCATAATCTGATGAGGAATCTGATACTCTAAACAGATTCCCTCGGACCACAAATGCAAAGGTAGGACTTAATCATGTAACATTTCCCTCATTGCTCCCACAATGTTATTGTTATTTCTCTTAGCCACTCCATTATGTTGTGGGTTGTGGGGTGTTGTCAACTCTAATCGAATTCCTTCTTTTTCATATAAATTTTTAAATTCATTTGACACTTACTCACCTCCATTATCGCTCTTAAGAGGCTTCACCTTCTTGCCCATTTATTTCTGAACAAGTGCTTTGAATTCTATGAACTTGGAGAATGTCTCATCCTTCTTCTCCATGAAGAAGATCCAACACTTTCGTCACAAGTGATCAATAAAAATGACAAAATATTTGTGCCTGACAATGGAGGGTATTGAGAAAGGTCCATAAACATAAAGTGAATCCTTTATAGGACTTCATGTACTTTTTTGTCTGGATCATGGAATGTGGATTTTGTGTACTTCCCCAAGGTACATCCTTTTCATATATCCCGTTGTTTCAAGTGCTCATTTGGGGAGGCATGTGGTTATCTGTTGCATGATCTTCAAAGTTCCATGATGTAAATAACCAAGTGTTTTATGCCAAAGTTCACCAACATTAGGACTCTACAACTTCTCAGGCTTTGTGGTCAATGCAACCCAATCCTCCGCATCTAGCTTGTACAGGTTCTTCACACGAACCTCGATCTACTTCACTTAGTTCATGGTTGTGTCTCAATAATGCCTTTCCTTTGCTAAATATCACATCATAGCCACAGTCTTCCAACACTGCAACAAAGACAATATTTTTCTTTAGGCCTAAAATGAGCATGTCATCCTTGAGCCTGAGGGGGAAGCACAACTCCCTATAAAAGATGATTGTACCAATCTCGTTCAAGCTATATCTTCTGTCGTCCCCCATCTCGATGTGCACATGAAAATATTTCTCCTCTAGTTCCTCGAAAAAATACGTATTTCCCGTCATGTGGAATGATGCACTTGAGTCCAGGTAGCACATGCAACCCATCATTGTGTTGGCCATGCATGCAATGAGGTTAAATTCAAGTGTGAACTATGGAGCCAAAGCCTCACCTGCTGCTCCTCTGAGGTCTTATTGTGTTTTTTATTATGTAGACAGTTTGTGGCATAGTGCCCAAATTCTTGACAATGGAAGCATTTAATTTTTTTACAAATCTTTCTTCTTGCCCCCTTGACTAGATTCTAGTTTTGTATTGGGATTTATTCCATTTTCCCTTCTTTTGCTTTCTATCCAATACAATTTTTTCTTCATCCTCACCATTCCATGAAGTCCTATCTCTGGTATTCTACCTTATTTCCTCCTCTACCAAATCAAAACATAAGCACTCCCAACTTGGTATTTTCTCTCTTCCATTCACCGAATTGTATAACATGCTTAGCTTCACTCTAATACAATTTGGTTGGCCTAACCATAGCTTGGATCAACTGGTTGACTTCATAGCACATATTTGGTCGTGTGTTCACAAGATACATTAGTGAACTCACCAATTGTCGGTAAATAATAACATCCACTTCCTCTCTTGAAGTGTCATCCTCTTTCCGCTAGTTGGTCGGTAGAGGTGTCTCCATGGGTTTGCAATTGTCCATGCGAAATCTTTGAATTATCTCGTAAACATACTTGCCTTGAGAGGTAAACAATTTCCCACAACCTTGCCATGCTTCCAATTTGAGGAAGTAGTGCATGAAACCCATTTCCTTCATTTGAAACTCTCTCGCAAGTTCCTCTTTGCAAGGTCTGATCAACTACTCATCACCAATTAAAATCAACTCATCAACATATATGAAAATAATCAACAATTTTCCTTCTGCCAATATATGATAGAGTTTCTCATCCGCTTCACTTTTGGTGCATCCCAAACCGATGAGATAGCTATCAATCTTAGTGTACCCAGCATTGGGTGCTTTCTTGAGACCATACAATGCTCACTTGAGTCTGCACACATGAGACTCATAATCAAAAGTCTCGAAGCCTTATGGGTTATCGATATATACCTACTCCTTAATAACTCCATTAAGGAATGTTGTTTTCACAACCATCTGGTGGATCTTCCACCCCATATGTGCAACTAGAGAAAGAATTGATTTGATGGATTAGTACCTTGCTATAGGAGCAAAGGTCTCCTCGTAGTCAATCCCCACAACTTGAGAGTACCCTTTGACCAAAAATATGGCCTTTTACTTTTTTATGCTTCCATCTGCTACATGATTTGCCTTGAAGATCCATCTCCAACCCACAACTAATTTATCTGTTGGTCTTCAAACCACTTCCCAAGCATTATTCTTTATAATGGATTTAGATTCCTCCACCATTGCATTAACCCATACAAGTTGCTCTACTTCTTCCTTGAAAGAGAATGATTCAGTCTCTACAAGCTTAGTCATTAAAGCCATTGTTGTGCAGACAAAAATGATCACTCTACTCCTATGGGAAGATCTAGCAACAAACTAGACAAATATGTGCAAAATTTCCTAGCCTATACTAGAAAACAAAAAGGAGGGTAGATGGCCCACCTCACTCTGATTTTAAAATCCATTGGTGTCATCCTTAATACTATCACTTCCAAGATCGATCTCCTCTTCACCAATGTGGACGAATACTTGAAAGGAGAATCATGTGGAAACAACAAACACATACATGGTAAAAACCATTCCAATATAAACCATATAACATATCAAGGAGTATTATACCAAATGAGCTATAATCAACACATTTATGGAAAGAAAACACATAATGTATTATTAATAGATAGTAAAGAGATCACTATAACCACTTAAGCCTTTATGTTGGAAGGCTCCTTTATGTGAGTTCCCAAGTCCTAGCCGTAACCTTCAAGCACTCCTTTCTCCTTAGCAAAATGGGAAACATTTGGGCCTAGTTCAATACTAGGAATGCAACCAAGCAATAGCCAAGCAATAGCTAACCAAAAGTATATGGAAAGGGTTTTATTTATAGGGAAGGAGAGTGAGCTGAGGATCCATAAAGGGAGGGAGAGGTTCCACATTTCAAGGGGAAGATGCATTAAAGTAGGATCAAGAACCAGGAACGGGAGGTCTCACTCTAATTCTCATTCAACTACAACGAACTCGTCGTTCTAGAGACTTCTAGTGGGACAAGATTCTCCTCAATTTTAGGAAAAAAATTCTTGAAGAGGGCTAGCACGTATTTTCCTATCAAAAGGCATGCTGGCAACACTAGTCACTAGTTAGACGAAAGGTTACCAACATGGTTTTGTCTGCTAAAAGTAGTGTTGGAGTTGCAAAACAAGGTTCTAGACAATTTCTTTAGAATTCCTTCAAGGAAAGCCTTCTTCTTCCTTTGGGGATGGTTGTAAACATGTTTCATGGTGAATACATTGTTCTTGATGGCTTTTGTCACTTTGCAACACTTGTGACATTGATGACACAAACTGCGACACTTAGGATATGAGACTGGGAGTGTGACAAAGTACTCTATACTAAATTCCCCTTAAAACATGAAGTCATAACGAGAAGTGATGACTGAAATTCTTTAAAAATCAAGGAAAGGACTTTGGAGAGCCATCGTCAGGAGACTTGTAAATCAAACATAATACAATATATCTGACATTTTTAATGTAAGTATGATCAAAGTGTAAGCATCGAACAATACATAGATCCATGACATGGATGCAACCATTTGACTAGAAAGGATCATGTGCATGGATCCACACCATGGATACAACAATCCAAATAGAAGGGATCATGTGTATGAATCCACAGCATGGATGTAGCCATCCAAATAGAAGGTATCATTTGTATGAATCCATAGCATGGATGAAATGATCTAAATAGAAGGGATCATGTGTAGAATCATGAATACTTAATAACTCCATGTAGCCTGGATTTCTCAAATGAAACCCAAGGTCTTCATCTATGTCCTGATCCAACCAAAGTACGAATATAACCAACTGAATAAATGGGTTGAAGTCGAACATGGTAGAAACCACCTGATTACTAGTCAATGATGTAAACCATTAATAGGCATGAGAGAAACCACCAATGATGAAAATGGATCTCAAGGTACGAAAACACAATCTACGAGTGTGAACAATGAAACTAAATTCAAACACTCACAGAATCATTCGATCAAAGGCCACTGATGTGAACCTATCATTGAATGCAAAGAACCTCCCATTGAGGTACGCAAGATCCAAGGTACTAAAACAAAATTTCTAGATCATTTTCATAGATAATGAGCTGGAATCGACATGAAGTGATCAATCGAAGGAGGCCCATAATTTTTCCCACATCATCGATACGAAACTTAGGATTTGTCAGAATTGGCAAGAGTGATTCAGGATTGTGGTAGAAAAGTCAAATTGGGTATAAGTGGTTTGAATTGTAGATGGGAATTCTCTTGAACATATCAATGAAACGACTCCAAAATTTGGAAACATTTGACTCAACATAGGATCAAAGGTCATCGTGATAATATGATATAATCATATGAGAGAAAAATGGTTTCCAAAACCTGGTAAGACAAGTGACAAAGTGAGGATAACCCAAACCTGACAT
The DNA here is from genome assembly GCA_000404065.3 of Pinus taeda. Classification (NCBI taxonomy): domain Eukaryota; kingdom Viridiplantae; phylum Streptophyta; class Pinopsida; order Pinales; family Pinaceae; genus Pinus; species Pinus taeda. The sequence continues at coordinate 6,165 of APFE030627639.1, forward strand.
GAGATATGGAAAGTGTCATGTTTAAGAGTGACATGGTGCCTTTATACAAATTACAAGATATATGTTTACTTCCATCCCCCCCCCCAACTATTTCTAGCAAGTACCTCTTTATTTTTAATCCCAATATTGAATAAGATATCATATGCTTGTCGTATAAGTTCATCCTTTGGATGAATCCATCCTATTATTTTTAATGAAACATAAGAAGGAGTAGCTCGGTCTCCTCATGATGAAAAGTCATTTGTTGTTTTAGTTTTACGAGTCTGACGAAGGGGTAACTCAACATATTTTTCATGTTTACAGAGTTTGAAAAAGAGGCAAAATGGAAACTCTAGAGATCCCTTTCCACAGATAGTCTCTCGAATCTATAAAGGTAGAAAACAATATTCAAGAGAACCTCTTAGTCATGTTTAACTAAGGTATTCCATTTTCATAACTAGTCTATCTCAGTATGGAAAAGGGTTAAACTTATACTGAGTAGACGTCTTTTCATTTAATTTTACGAGTTCGAAAAGATAAGTGATCATCAATCTTTTCATATTTTGAGAGTCTAAAAAGACCTGAAAGAGGACTCCACTTGGAGGAAATAATAATATAAAAGGATAACAACTAGTTCTAGTCATGATGGAACTATGCAAAACATCTAAAGTTCAGGAGGCTGGCTAGTAAGACCACTCAATGTGGATGTTCCTTCAGCAAGGGTAAAATAGCCAAGAGAAATCATATGATCGACCAAAGAGATGGTGACGATGGAATGAAAAAACCAAGGCTCATTTGGCAAAAACATGCTTATAAAAATGGAAATCACAAGAGGTAAAGTGGGAATGGTTTCATTTTTACACAAGATTGAAACATGGGAAACTATGCTTGAGTATACATGAATATTGTTTCATTTTTTCACAAGCTTAAAACATGGGAAAAATATATGCTTCGATTTGGTTTCATTTTTACACAATTTTTAAATGGAAACAAAATATGCTTGGGTTTGGTTTCATTTTTACACAAGCTTGAAACAAGGATAAACTATTCTTGAGTTTGGTTTGCATACCCCCAACATAATGACTCAATTCGAGGTACATGCCTGCAATATTCATTTCATTCACCTATGTAGACTAGTAGTTACTAACATGTGGATGGAATGAAGGCTCACTTATGAGATCAAGTGAAAGACTCAACTGGGAATTTAGGAGATCTAATCAAAGACTTGAATTAGAAGGGGACTTGTTTCATTTTCTAACGAGCTTGACAGAGGAAAAGAACCATGCTCATGACACCTTGTTTCATTTTTTAACGAGCTTGACACAAGTAAGAAATTATGCTCATGACAGCTTGTTTCATTTTTTAATTACCTTGACACAATAAAAGAACCATTCTCACAGGGACATATTTCATTTTTTAGCGAGGTTGACATAGTAAAAGAACTATCCTCATGGTACCTTGATTATGGCCTATAAGAGGTGATAGCTTCCAAGAGATTCTCATCACACAGGAGAAAAATGCTCTGGAAGGGATACCTGTCAAGTGATCTAATGGAAAGGTAAGGTTCTAATGCCCTAGTGCATGATGCACTATATCACTGACTAGATCACCAGTAGATGTGGGCACAGAATAAGTTGCCACAAAATTAACTTGTGGAGGGGGTCATACCACTTGCATACAAGGACCATTTAGGGAAGATGGTTGATCGAGAGTCAAATTAGGACCAATGAATGAAATTTGACGAATGACCACAATTCTTCCTTCATGCAGGAAAGATATGACATGAAAGAGAGAAGAGAAAAGAACTCCCGTGACATAAACATAGTCATGACCGAGGAGTAAATTAAAATCCAAAGGGCCTTGGAAAACTAGCACACTAAGATAGACTATTTTTCCTCCCAAAGTAATAGGAAATTTCATAAGGATTCCTAAGGGTTGACTGGTTCCTTTATTAAAATCTAAGAGACTTTGGGTAATGGGGACAAGCTACAGAGAACCTAAATATTTCCAAGTAGTTGAGGACAAAAGACTAATATATGCGCCTTCATCTATGATTGTGCTAGGTACGTCTATATTATAAACCTGTACTGTGACCTGAAAGGGCATATAGGAAGGAAGGTGATATCCTGCCACTCGACTCTAATCAAAGAAAGTGAGTAAACTACTTGGAGATGGTGCCATCATAATGGGAGGACTTCTCTCTTGTGTTACAGGAATTGGAGGATCCGCCCCCCATACCATGGGAATAGGAGGATCGCCCCCCTGCACCATGGGAACATGACGATTTCCCCCTAATTCTTTGGAATTTGAAGAAACCAGAAGAAATTGAGCGATACAAAATTCACTCTCTACAAGATAAATTTGATCAACTAAAAGTGAAATTAGATCAATCATTTTTTTTTACCAATGGTTGGTTGGAAACAGACTCATGGGATTCACTTTCAGAGAGAGTGGTATTTACCATAGACGAGTTTTGATAAATCACTTGATCAACTAGTGGAGGATCAAGGGAAATATTTTGATAACCATTTGGAAGACGAGGTTGAGAAGTGATAAGGATATCCAACATGTTAGAGGCTTCATCCATATAAGGAAAAAGGTGAATAGGATGATGCCCTTCACATAACTTACAGGGAGATTTGATTTTTCACTTTTTCTCGTGGGATTTACTATCATTAGTTGAAGGTTTATCATTACGATGATATCCATAGGTCAATGGCAAAGGTCGATGTGAACCCGTGGACCACACTTCTAATATTTAAGGAATACAAGGACATTCTCGAAGAAGGTGGTCACCCTTACAAAGCTTTCATGGGAATTTCACTCTACAAGGTCGATTGGAATATTTTTTAACATTAGTTGCATCTATAGTAATGGTTGCTTAGTTGGTCCTTTCCTTATTTTTATTATTCTTAATATTCCTTTCATTCTTATTTTTATCCACCTAATTACTTACTTGTAGGCTTTCACTAGATGAAGATGCAGAAGATGAAGAACACTGAACAAGCAAAGAAGGTAAAGAGTTAACTTTAGGCTCAACCAAAGGTTGATACAGTTCCTTTGGAGCTAAAAGCTACTCTCTTATTAGGATCTGAATCTCCCATCTCTCAAGAGAGAACTATACCACTTTGTATTCATCAAATTTTACATCTTTTCACTCATTTGTCATTATCATGGATGTGAAGTACACACAGTATTTGTGGGGAGTTTCTCTGTATCCCACATTAACACCCAATTTTGTTGTCGACTCTACCTTCTTCCTTGAACCTTTGGAGACATGGCAGTAAATAAAGGCTCCAAAAATCCTGAAGTGTGACACATCTGGGTTTCTCCCCGAGAAAACCTCCTCCGTGTAATCATGCCCATAATCTGATGAGGAATCTGATACTCTAAACAGATTCCCTCGGACCACAAATGCAAAGGTAGGACTTAATCATGTAACATTTCCCTAATTGCTCCCACAATGTTATTGTTATTTCTCTTAGCCACTCCATTCTGTTGTGGGTTGTGGGGTGTTGTCAACTCTAATCGAATTCCTTCTTTTTCATATAAATTTTTAAATTCATTGACACGTACTCAACTCCATTATCGATCCTAAGAGGCTTCACCTTCTTGCCCATTTATTTCTGAACAAGTGCTTTGAATTCTATGAACTTGGAGAATGTCTCATCCTTCTTCTCCATGAAGAAGATCCAACACTTTCGTCACAAGTCCTCAATAAAAATGACAAAATATTTGTGCCTGACAATGGAGGCTATTGAGAAAGGTCCATAAACATAAAGTGAATCCTTTATAGGACTTCATGTACTTTTTTGTCTTGATCATGGAATGTGGATTATGTGTACTTCCCCAAGGTACATCCTTTTCATATATCTCGTTGCTTCAAGTGCTCATTTGAGGAGGCATGTGGTTATCTGTTGCATGATATTCAAAGTGCCATGATGTAAATAACCAAGTGTTTTATGCCAAAGTTCACCAACATCACGACTCTACAACTTCTCAGTTTTTGTGGTCAATGCAACCCAATCCTCCACATCTAGCTTGTATAGGTTCTTCACACGAACCTAGATCTACTTCACCTAGTTCATGGTTGTGTCTCAGTAATGTCTTTCCTTTGCTAAATATCACATCATAGCCACAGTCTTCCAACACTGCAACAAAGACAATATTTTTCTTTAGGCCTAAAATGAACATGCCATCCTTGAGCCTGAGGGGGAAGCACGACTCCCTCTAAAAGGTGATTGTACCAATCTTGGGCAAGCTATATCTTTTGTCTTCCCCCATCTCGATGTGCACATGAAAATATTTCTCCTCTAGTTCATCGAAAAAATATTTATTGCCCGTCATGTGGAATGATGCACTTGAGTTCATGTAGCACATGCAGCCCATCATTGTGTTGGCCATGCATGCAATGAGGTTAAATTCAAGTGTGAACTATGGAGCCAAAGCTTCACCTACTTCTCCTCTAAGGTCTTATTGTGTTTTTATTATGTAGACAGTTCGTGGCATAGTGCCCAAATTGTTGACAATGGAAGCATTTAATTTTTTTACAAATCTTTCTTCTTGCCCCCTTGACTAGATTCTAGTTTTGTATTGGGATTTATTCCATTTTCCCTTCTTTTCCTTTCTATCCAATACAATTTTTTCTTCATCCTCACCCTTCCATGAAGTCCTATCTCTGGTATTCTGCCTTATTTCCTCCTCTACCAAATCAAAACATAAGCACTCCCAACTTGGTATTTTCTCTCTTCCATTCACCGAATTGTATAACATGCTTAGCTTCACTCTAATACAATTTGGTTGGCCTAACCATAGCTTGGCTCAACTGGTTGACTTCATAGCACATATTTGGTCGTGTGTTCACAAGATACATTAGTGAACTCATCAATTGTCAGTAAATAATAACATCCACTTCCTCTCTTGAAGTGTCATCCTCTTTCCGCTAGTTGGTCGCTAGAGGTGTCTCCATGGGTTTGCAATTGTCCATGCAAAATCTTTGAATTATCTCGTAAACATACTTGCCTTGAGAGACAAACAATTTCCCACAACCTTGCCATGCTTCCAATCTGAGGAAGTAGTGCATGAAACCCATTTCCTTCATTTGAAACTCTCTTGCAAGTTCCTCCTTGCAAGGTCTGATCAACTACTCATCACCAATTAAAATCAACTCATCAACATATATGAAAATAATCAACAATTTTCCTTCTGCCAATATATGATAGAGTTTCTCATCCGCTTCACTTTTGGTGCATCCCAAACCGATGAGATAGCTATCAATCTTAGTGTACCAAGCATTGGGTGCTTGCTTGAGACCATACACTGCTCGCTTGAGTCTGCACACATGAGACTCATAATCAAAAGTCTCAAAGCCTTATGGTTGATCGATATATACCTACTCCTTAATAACTCCATTAAGGAATTTTGTTTTCACAACCATCTGGTGGATCTTCCACCCCATATGTGCAACTAGAGAAAGAATTGATTTGATGGATTAGTACCTTGCTATAGGAGCAAAGGTCTCCTCGTAGTCAATCCCCACAACTTGAGAGTACCCTTTGACCAAAAATATGGCCTTTTACTTGTTTATGCTTCCATCTGCTACATGATTTTCCTTGAAGATCCATCTCCAACCCACAACTGATTTATCTGTTGGTCTTCAAACCACTTCCCAAGCATTATTCTTTATAATGGATTTAGATTCCTCCACCATTGCATTAACCCATACAAGTTGCTCTACTTCTTCCTTGAAAGAGAATGATTCAGTCTCTACAAGCTTAGTCATTAAAGCCATTGTTGTGTAGACAAAAATGATCACTCTACTCCTATGGGAAGATCTAGCAACAAACTAGACAAATATGTGCAAAATTTCCTAGCTTATACTAGAAAACACAAAGGAGGGTAGATGGCCTACCTCACTCTGATTTTAAAATCCATTGGTGTCATCCTTAATTCTATCACTTCCAAGATCGATCTCCTCTTCACCGATGTGGACGAATACTTGAAAGGAGAATCATGTGGAAACAACAAACACATACATGGCAAAAACCATTCCAATATAAACCATATAACATATCAAGGATTATTATACCAAATGAGCTATAATCAACACATTTATGGAAAGAAAACACATAATGTATTATTAATAGATAGTAAAGAGATCACTATAACCACTTAAGCCTTTATGTTGGAAGGCTCCTTTATGTGAGTTCCCAAGTGCTAGCCTTAACCTTCAAGCACTCCTTTCTCCTTAGCAAAATGGGCAACATTTGGGCATAGTTCAATACTAGGAATGTAACCAAGCAATAGCCAACCAATAGCTAACCAAAAGTATATGGAAAGGGTTTTATTTATAGGGAAGGAGAGTTAGTTGAGGATCCATAAAGGGAGGGAGAGGTTCCACATTTCAAGGGGAAGATCCATTAAAGTAGGATCAAGAATCAGGAACGGGAGGTCTCACTCTAATTCTCATTCAACTACAACCAACTCGTCGTTCTAGAGACTTCTAGTGGGACAAGATTCTCCTCCATTTTAGGAAAAAAAATCTTGAAGAGGGCTAGCACGTATTTTCCTATCAAAAGGCATGCTGGCAACACTAGTCACTAGTTAGACAAAAGGTTACCAACATGGTTTTGTCTGCTAAAAGTAGTGTTGGACTTGCAAAACAAGGTTCTAGACAATTTATTTAGAATTCCTTCAAGGAAAGCCTTCTTCTTCCTTCGGGGATGGTTCTAAACATGTTTCATGGTGAATACATTGTTCTTGATGGATTTTGTCACTTTGCAACACTTGTGACATTGATGACACAAACTGCGACACTTAGGATATGAGACTGGGAGTGCGACAAAATACTCTATAATAAATTCCCCTTAAAGCATGAAGTTAGAACGAGAAGTGATGGCTGAAATTCTTTACAAATCAAGGCAAGGACTTTGGAGAGCCATCGTCAGGGGACTTGCAAATCAAACATAATACAATATATCTGACATTTTTAATGTAACCATGATCAAAGTGTAAGCATCGAACAATACATAGATCCATGACATGGATGCAACCATCTGACTAGAAAGGATCATGTGCATGGATCCACAGCATGGATACAACCATCCAAATAGAAGGGATCATGTGTATGAATCCACAGCATGGATGTAGCCATCCAAATACAAGGTATCATTTGTATGAATCCATAGCATGGATGAAACGATCTGAATAGAAGGGATCATGTGTAGAATCATGAATACTTAATAACTCGATGTAGCCTGGATTTATCAAATGAAACCCAAGGTCTTCATCTCTGTCCTGATCCAACCAAAGTACGAATATAACCAACTGAATAAATGGGTTGAAGTCGAACATGGTAGAAACCACCTGATTACTAGTCAATGATGTAAACCATTAATAGGCATGAGATAAACCACCAATGATGAAAATGGATCTCAAGGTACGAAAACACAATCTGCAAGTGTGAACAATGAAACTAAATTCGAACACTCACAGAATCATTTGATTAAAGGCCACTGATGTGAACCTATCATTGAATGCAAAGAACCTCCCATTGAGGTACACAAGATCCAAGGTACTGAAAGAAAATTTCTAGATCATTTTCATAGATAATGAGCTGGAATCAACATGAAGTGATCAATCGAAGGAGGCCCAAAATTTTTCCCACATCATCGATACGAAACTTAGGATTTGTCAGAGTTGGCAAGAGTGATTCAGGATTGTGGTAGAAAATTCAAATTGGGTATAAGTGGTTTGAATTGTAGATGGGACTTCTCTTGAACATATCAATGAAACGACTCCAGAATTTGGAAACATTTGACTCAACATAGGATCAAAGGTCATCATGATAATATGATATAATCATATGAGAGAAAAATGGTTTCCAAAACCTGGTAAGACAAGTGACAAAGTGAGGATAACCCAAACCTGACATGAGATATGGAAAGTGTCATGTTTAAGAGTGATATGGTGCCTTTATACAAATTACAAGATATATGTTTACTTCCATCCCCCCCCCCAACTATTTCTAGCAAGTACCTCTTTATTTTTAATCCCAATATTGAATAGGATACCATATGCTTGTCGTATAAGTTCATCCTTTGGATGAATCCATCCTATTATTTTTAACGAAACATAAGAAGGAGTAGCTCAGTCTCCTCATGATGACAAGTCATTCGTTGTTTTAGTTTTACGAGTCTGACGAAGGGGGAACTCAACATATTTTTCATGTTTACAGAGTTTGAAAAAGAGGCAAAATGGAAACTCCAGAGATCCATTTCCGTAGATAGTCTCTTGAATTTGTAAAGGTAGAAAACAATATTCAAGAGAACCTCTTAGTCATGTTTGACTAAGGTATTCCATTTTCATAACTAATCTATCTCAGTCTGGAAAAGGGTTAAACTTATACTGAGTAGACGTCTTTTCATTTAATTTTACGAGTTCGAAAAGATAAGTGATCATCAATCTTTTCATATTTTGAGAGTCTAAAAAGAGCTGAAAGAGGACTCCACTTGGAGGAAATAATAATATAAAAGGATAACAATTATTTCTAGTCATGATGGAACTATGAAAAACATGTAAAGTTCAGGAGGCTAGCTAATAAGACCACTCAGTGTGGATGTTCCTTAGGCAAGGGTAAAATAGCCAAGTGAAATCATATGATCGACCAAAGAGATGGTGACGATGGAATGAAAAAACCAAGGCTCATTTGGCAAAAACATGCTTATAAAAATGGCAATCACAAGAGGTAAAGTGGGAATGGTTTCATTTTTACACAAGATTGAAACATGGGAAACTATGCTTGAGTATACATGAATATTGTTTCATTTTTTCACAAGCTTAAAACATGGGAAAAAGATATGCTTCGAGTTGGTTTCATTTTTACACAAGCTTTAAACGGAAACAAAATATGCTTGGGTTTGGTTTCATTTTTACACAAGCTTGAAACAAGGATAAACTATGCTTGAGTTTGGTTTGCATACCCCCAACATAATGACTCAATTCAAGGTACATGCCTGCAACATTCATTTCATTCACCTATGTAGACTAGTAGTTACTAACAGGTGGATGGAATGAAGGATCACTTATGAGATCAAGTGAAAGACTCAACTGGGAATTTAGGAGATCTAATCAAAGACTTGAATTAGAAGGGGACTTGTTTCATTTTTTAACGAGCTTGACACAGGAAAAGAACCATGCTCATGACACCTTGTTTCATTTTTTAACGAGCTTGACACAAGTAAGAAATTATGCTCATGACAGCTTGTTTCATTTTTTAATTACCTTGACATAATAAAAGAACCATTCTCATAGGGACATATTTCATTTTTTAGCGAGGTTGACATAGTAAAAGAACTATCCTCATGGTACCTTGATTTTGGCCTATAAGAGGTGATAGCTTCCGAGAGATCTCATCACACAGGAGAAAAATGCTCTGGAAGGGATACATGTCAAGTGATCTAATGGAAAGGTAAGGTTCTAATGCCCTAGCCCATGATGCACTATATCACTAACTAGATCACCAGTAGATGTGGGCACAGAATAAGTTGCCACATAATTAACTTGTGGAGGGGGTCATACCACTTGCATACAAGGACCATTTAGTGAAGATGCTTTATCGAGAGTCAAATTAGGACCAATGAATGAAATTTGACGAATGACCACAATTCTTCCTTCATGCAGGTAAGATATGACATGAAAGAGAGAAGAGAAAAGAACTCCCATGACATAAACATAGTCATGACCGAGGAGTAAATTAAAATCCAAAGGGCCTTGGAAAACTAGCACACTAAGATAGACTATTTTTCCTCCCAAAGAAATAGGAAATTTCATAAGGATTCCTAAGGGTTGACTGGTTCCTTTATTAAAATCTAAGAGACTTTGGGTAATGGGGACAAGCTGCAGAGAACCTAAATCTTTCCAAGTAGATGAGGAAAGAAGACTAATATATGCGCCTTCATCTATGATTGTGCTAGGTACATCTGTATTATAAACCTGTACTGTGACTTGAAAGGGAATATAGGAAGGAAGGTGATATCCTACCACTCGACTCCAATCAAAGAAAGCGACTAAACTACTTGGAGATGGTGCCATCATAATGGGAGGACTTCTCTCTTGTGTTACATGAATTGGAGGATCCACCCCCCCATACCATGGGAATAGGAGGATCGCCCCCTTGCACCATGGGAACATGAGGATTTCCCCCTAATTCTTTGGAATTTGAAGAAACCAGAAGAAATTTGATCAACTAAAAGTGAAATTAGATCAATCATTTTTTTACCAATGGTTGGTCGAAAACAGACTCATGGGGTTCACTTTCAGAGAGAGTGGTATTTACCATAGATGAGTTTTGATCAATCACTTGATCAACTAGTGGAGGATCAAGGGAAATTTTTTTACCATTTGGAAGATGAGGTTGAGAAGTGATAAGGATATTCAACATCTTAGAGGCTTCATACATATAAGGAAAAAGGTGAATAGGATGATGCCCTTCACATAACCTACAGGGAGATTTGATTTTTCCCTTTTTCCCGTGGGCTTTACTATCATTATTTGAAGGTTTATCATTACCATGATATCTATAGGTCAATGCCAAAGGTCGATGTGAACCCGTGGACCACACTTCTAATATTTTGGGAATACTAGGACATTCTCGAAGAAGGTGGTCACCCTTACAAAGCTGGCATGGGAATTTCACTTTACAAGGTCGATTGGAATATTTTTTAACATTAGTTGCATCTGTAGTAATCGTTTCTTAGTTGGCCCTTTCCTTATTTTTATTATTCTTAATATTCCTTTCGTTCTTCTTTTTATCCACCTAGTTACTTACTTGTAGGCTTTCACTAGATGAAGATGAAGAAGATGAAGAAGACTGAACAAGCGAAGAAGGTAAAGAGTTAACTTTAGGCTCAACCAAAGGTTGACATAGTTCAGGTAGAGGAGAGCCTAGTTGAGGAGCCGTTTGGACATTCAGAACCATTGGGGTCGAAAATAAGCAAATTGGAAAACCAATGGTAAACCTGGGAAGGGACAACTTTTCCATATAGGAAGCACCAACATTTCCAAAAGAAGAGAAAGGACCAAGATTCCTGTCAGAGGGGTTTAATGGTTGGTTGACATGGGAATTATTTCCATTAGTCTCAACCTAAGATCTACTAAGGAGTATTCCACAGGAAAGATATTTTCCCATGGTCAATTAATTGATTTTATAATTTAACAAAAATAAATAAAAAATGGGTAACTAGGCATAAAGGTTTACCAAGAAACTGTGAACTAAAATATACAACTTCACAAAACAAGGACTTAATGTACGACAAACAATCTCCCTGAATGTTTTGTTCGGTGTATCATGATATACGATGCAGTTGACTTTATTACCTATGGATGGATAGCAACCTATTGGTCACTCCAAAAATATACACGACACTATGTGGAAGTGTCGTATTAGCAGTGTTGTCTAATGCATAACCATTCGATGAGAGCATTCCCATATACTTACCATGCATGGAGCACCTACAATATCCCTAAAAGTACTGGTGAACAGTCCTATACACTTCTTTTTGTGGAACAATATTTCACCCCTGGGATACAACATTGTAAAATAATGACAACTCCTATGTTTAATGACGTGGGAACACATATCTAGCCTATACCTCTAAATATTTTCGTTAATGTTCCAAATGCTCCTTAGGTTAATTGAGGTAAATTTTAACTTTGATATTGGATTAAGTTTCATTTTTAAGGCTCAAAGATCAATATCACCGGAACCCACCTATGATGCAAATAATATGCGAAAAAAAAAGATTCTTTTCATTTTGATGAAAGTTAACTAGTGTAGGGAAAAAAGGTAAACATTGATGAGACAATCAAGTATGCAACAAATAAAGCTTCCTAACTAGAATTTTTGCTTTCACTATTCCAATGCACCTACCAAAAGTAAAATGACTTTTTTTTAACTTTTCTTCCCAATGGATGAAAATGCATTTTTCAGCTTTTGACACTAAGAAATGTAATCTATGCTCAATGATAATCCCAAAAATGACTTTTCAATGCAATGTAATCTAATGCAATTTGAAAAGTAAATGTTTAGATGAAAGATAAGAAAATATAACTACCATTTCTTTTATGGTTTTAAAAATAGCTAATAATGCTTTAACCAATAACAAATTATTATTCCTTCCACACGTACAAGAAACAAACAGTAATTTCAGTTGACCCAATAAATATAGACTCAACCAAAATTCACTTTCACTACTTAAAACAAAGGGATGGGATTTTGCAAACCAATAAGAAATCAATAAAAGTAATGGAAAATTATATGCACACAGAGCACGAGAACACTTTAGAGATCAAGACACACTAGACCTTTATGATAAATACCCTAACAATCTCATTTTTTGGACCAATGCTACTTTCATATTGAAAATCCACCCTGATAAGGTGGATCAATGCTAATTTATGGTAAAAACCCGTGTTGCCAATGCAACAATGTGAATTTTTCGGATAAAAAGAACATCGAGGGAGAAAGAATTATGAAAATGAGGAGAAATCCAAGTATACATCTAGACTTGACACTCTAAAGAATGTACTACTTAGAATGCAGACCCAAAATGACCCTAAATCATAGATCACAATGAGGTTGGTCAAACTAATCAAAAATACCAAACATAAAAAGGAGGCTTGAAGGGTTACAACCTCCCCAATGCAGTTGCCATTTTATTCTACAGATAATCCTTTCTACAGATAGAAAAAATCCGTCTAGTCCTATGGGGGGGTCTAGCAATAATCTAGACAAATATGTGTAAACTTTCCTATCTTATACCAGTAAATACAAAGGAGGATAGATAACCTACCTCACTTTGATGCTAATATTCATTGTTGTTGTCCTTGATTCTCTTGCTTCCAAGCTCAGTCTCCTCTTCGCCAATGTGGATGAATACATGAAAGTAAAATCACGTGGAAACAATAAACGCGTAGATGGAAAAAATAATTTCAACATAAACCATAGAACAGATCAAGGAGTATTATACTAAATGAGCTATAATCAACACATTTATGGAAAGAAAAAACTTAATGTATTATTAAAAGATAGTAAAGAGAGAATTACAACCACTTCATCCTTGATGTTGGAAGGCTCCTTTAGGTGAGTTTCCAAGTCCTAGCCTTAACCTTCAAGAACTCCTTTCCCCTTAGCAAAATGGGCAACATTTGGGTATAGTTCAGCACTAGGAAGGCAACAAAGCAATATCCAACCAAAAACTAACCAAAAGTAGATGATAGGGTTTGACTTATAGGGAAGGAGAGGGAGTTGAGGATCCATAATAGGAGGGAGAGGTTCCACATTTCAATGGGAAGATCCATTAAATCGGGATCAAGAACTAGGAATGGGAGGTCTCGCTCTAATCCTCATT
>APFE030627643.1:3116-14637 GCA_000404065.3 Pinus taeda
CCCCCCCCCCCCCCCCCCCCCCCCACAAGTATTATTTCCAACAATGCGGCCAAGATTGGTATGGTCACCCTTTAGAGGGAGTCAGGTTCCCCCTCAGGCTTAATAATGTCATGTTTGTTCGAGACCTAAAGAAAAATCTCATCTCTATTGTAGTTTTGGAAGGTTGTGGTTATGATGTGATCTTCAACAAAGGAAAGACATTCTTGAGACACATAGCCATGTGACATGTGAAGCAGATCAGGGTTTGTGTGAGGAACATGTATAAGCTAGATGTGGAAGATTGTGCTACATTAAGCACAAAGGCAGAGAAGGTGCAGAGTCGCGATGCCAATGAACTTTGGCACAAAAGACTTAGCCATTTGCATCATGACACCTTGAAGATTATGCAACAAATAACCACAACCCTCCCCAAAGGATCACTTGAGCAACAAGATGCATGTAAAGGTATACTTTGGGGAAGTACACAAAATCCACATTCCATTATTGGGACAACAAAGCACATGTATTCCTTGAAAGGACCCACTATGATGTTTGTTGACCTTACTATGATGTTTGTTGACCTTTCTTGACATCCTCCACTACTAGACACAAATTGTCATTTTTACTGATGACTTCTCACAGAAGTGCTAGATCTTCTTCATGCAGAATAAAGATGAGACATTCTCCAAGTTCATAGAATTCAAGGCACTGGTTGAGAAAAAAATCGATAAGAAGGTGAAGGCTCTCATGAGCGATAATGGAGGTGAGTACGTGCCAAATGAATTTTAAAAATTACGTGCAAAAGAAGGCATTTGACGAGAGTTGAGAACACCCCACAACCCATAATAGAATGGGGGTGGATGAGAGAAAGAACCGTAGCATTATGGGAGCAACGAGGGTGATGTTGCATGACCAAGGCCTACCTCTGCATTTTGTGGGCCAAGGCATGCAACACAATAGTCTATTTGCAAAACTGGAAACCTCATCGGATTCTAGGCATGATTACACTGGAGGAGGCTTTCTCAGGGTGAAAGTCAGATGTGTCGCACTTCAGGATTTTTGGAGCCTCTGTTTACTTCCATGTCTCCAGAACATTCCTTAGAACCCTTCGCTGCCACATACTTGCTACCTCAGAATCCTTATTGCCATGAAATGGATGAATGTTGCCTCATAAATTATGCTAAACAGAATAAACAGAAAGGTGGATTGGCTACGGTGGAATCTTTCACCATAGAAACCAACCAGGGGAAAAAGGGATCTAAAAAGTTTAAAACCCTGTAAGAGCCTCAACCCAGAAATAAGAATGATCTACAAACCATGATGATTAAAGTGAATCTAATCACTCCTTTTTATAGATTCCCTTGCGAGTCTTCCCTCCTAATTTTAATTTGAGGGGCTAACAAGTTTCCCTCTATTTGCCCCAAATTTGGCTTTTATTACTTTTACCCCATTTACCCCAAATTATCTAATGTTACCCCCACAATAACGTCAAATAATGTATTTCCCCCGAAATGACTATAGCCTATGGGGTTAGATAGGCTACTTCATCCTCCCTTAGGAAATTTAATTAGAAGAGGACATTACAGTCCCCTCTTCCTAACATTGCTTGTCCTCATGCAATTGCAAATTAGGTGCTACAAAATGTGCTCTCTGTGAAAATTCCAAACTGGAACCCTATTACAACAACTGATATTATTTCTCCAAATTGTTAATTAATTAACAATTTATCTGCTATGACAAATATCGAAATAAATACACTGCAACCTTCACAACTATGTGTACTTGCCATCCCTCAGAATGACAGTTGTATGAAGGGATGTAAAATTTGATGAGGAGAAAGCGATGCAGTGCTCTCTTGAGAGGGAGCTTCAGATCCCACCAGAAGAGGAGCTTTTAGCTCTAAATGAGGAACCTCAAGAAGATGTGGAGGAACCATAAATTGAGGAGCAGAGAATGGAGACAACCACTCAAGCAAAACCATCCATAGAAGGCAAAAAAAGAACTAAGGAAGATGAAAGACTTGTGTAGGTTGTGAGGGAGAATGTGGGTGCTCCTTCAAATTAGCGCAGGGAGAGAAGGTCACTTGATCTGTACATCAGCTACATGGCTCTAATGACCGAGCTTGTAGAGAATGAGCCATCGTCTTTCGAGGAAGCAGTAGAGAAACCTGTATGGGTTGATGCAATGGTGGAGGAATATGAATCCATTGTAAAGTACAATGTTTGAGAAGTGGTCCCAAGACCAACAGATAAATCAATTGTGGGTTTTGTTAGCGTCAATTAGTTATGCCTATCACCAGTGATCAAATATGCTTTTACCAAGTTTTGTTAGGGGTCTCAAAGTCACATTTTATCATGTCACTAGGTTTTCAGAATAAAATTTGGTCACTGGTTAGTGTGTCTAGGGTTATTTCTACTCTCTCAAGAATTTCACATGTTGGTCACTTTCATCACTCAGCTAAGTGTATCATCATTAAGAGACTATCATCATCATGTCAGTCATCACCATCATGATTTCATTAAGTTTAGTGTCTCCATTAGGTCATTAGGGTTTCAAGGTCACTAAAACTTTCATTTCATGCATAAAATCTGACAAAGGAGGGGTGGTAATAAGTAAGTCTCTTCAATAAATTTTGATTTCAAATGTAATTTTATGTTTTTATATGTAATAAGTACTTCAAAGTTCCAAAGGCTGCAGTTCAGAGTTCCAAAAAGATCCAATGTTTCAAGAAAGCCAATAAAGTTACAAAGGTTCAAATTTCAAAGGTTATAAAGTGTCAAGGTTCCAAATTCGAGTTTAAAAGGGTAAGATGAGTGTTTATTTAATTATTTATTTTTTTAAACTCATTTGCACTCTTAAAAATCTCAAGATCTCCTAGTCATCATCGTGCAAACTTGAAAAGGAGAAAAAATTATGAAAAATCGAGGGTTTTGTTGCATTTTGGGAGGTGTGACCTTTCCTGTGACCTTTCTAAGGAGGTGTGACCTTTTTTGCGACCTTTCCGAGGATGTGCGACCTTTTTGCTAGCTGGTGCGACTCTTCTAGTCCTGGTGTGGCACATCTAGAGACACCTTGGGAAAATGAGTTTTTGGAGGCTTTCCCATGAGTCGTTTTCAAAAATTCAAGATGTTCTGGAAACTAGATAGACAAGGCTAGTTTACTATTCTTTCATATTTCAATTTTGAATTCAGGAAGGCACCTAAAAATGGCCTCAAACTTGGTGTTGCGCTTTTGCAATTTTATGATATTTTAATTAAAATTTTCACTGTGTAATTTTTCAGAGTTTCTAGTTTGACTTTTGTAAAAGTCAAAAGGTGAAAGTGGATGAATGTAAATGGTCAAATATAAATGGGTTACTATATGGGTAAATAGGTGCCTTATCCTCCATTTAATGCTTTGGATAAATATCTTATGATAATTAGATAAAAGAGGAAATGGTTGAGTAACCTCCCTAGTATGTAGCAGCGATCATATAAGTGCATGCATTCGACTTTATTTGCTAGCAATTCGACCTCCTAGGGAGGATTTCGACTTGAGAGCCTATATGAGGCCTTCTATAATCATTTTCAAGGGTTGGATGTAGTGGAATTAAGCCTTGAATGCTAGTGTAATTGAGAATTTGGCAAGAACTAATAGACAAAGTTTGCAACTATTATAGTGGGATTCATGTGGTATGTGTTTTAGCAATTTTTTTCCTTGTGTGATCATAAGTTTGAATGTATTGTATCTTTCATTTCCATTTCCATGTTTCGTGTGCTTGTTTCCTAAGATAATAAACATAATTAATTCATGTAATGCTTTGTTTTGGAGAAGCTTTCACATTATTATTCATTTTTCTTATGATATAAAGAAATTCATGAGACTCATGCTCGTTTAGAAACCCTACCTATCTCCCATATACACAATGAAAACCCTAAAGTGCTGAAGTGTGTGCCTACCTTGCCCCATTACATCTCTACAAATCTGATTCTCAAAGCCTAGACCTAGCTCCCTATACCTAAGCCATCATCCAACAGACAATCAAAATCAAATCAAACCCTGATCTAAACATATCTAGCTTAAAATCCTTTATATTCCAGTCATCTCTTGGCTGTGATTTCATAGAGAGAGCCCTCTCTGGTTTGTTAGGGTTAGCTACCAAACTAAAAGCATGGTTTGTGGTTACCTCCGCAATTCCTCTCAGCTTGGGACATTGTGGAGGATAACAGGTTCGCGATGGATCTTCAAGGTAAAGCATGCAATAAACGGAAGCATAGAGAAGTACAAGGCTAAATTTGTGGCAAAGGGGTACTCTTAAGTTGAAGGGATTGACTATGAGGAGACCTTTGTTCCTGTAGCAAGGTACTCATCCATTAGATCAATTCTTGCTTTGGCTATGCAGATGGGGTGAAAGATCCACCAGATGGATATAAAACAACATTCCTCAATGGAGTTATTGAGGAGGAGGTGTACTTTGAGCAACCAGAAGGCTTTGAGACTTTTGATTGAGAGTCTCATGTGTGCAAACTCAAGTGAGCATTGTACAATCTCAAGAAAGCACCCCATGCTTGGTACACCAACATCGATAGCCATCTCACCAGTTTGGGCTTCATCAAAGTGAGGCAGATGCAAACCTCTATCATATTTTGGTAGAAGGTAAATTTCTCATTATTGTCTTATATCTTGATGATTTAATTTTAACTGGTGATGAGCAGCTGATTAGATCTTGCAAGGAGGACCTTGCAAGGGAATTTGAATTGAAAGACACATGTATCGTGCACTAGTTCCTCGAGTTGGAAGTATGGCAAGGCGATGGGTTTGTCTCTTAATGAAAGTGTGCAAATGAGATACTTCAGAGATTCTGCATGGATAATTGCAAACCCATGGAGACACCTCTAGCAACCAACTAGACGAAGGAGGATGCCACTTCAGGTGAGGAAGTGGATGCTACCATTTATCGACAGTTTGCGGGTTCACTGATGTACCTTTGAACACACAACCATATATGTGCTATGCAGTCAACCAACTGAGGCAAGCTATGGTTAGGCCAACCAAATTATTTTGGAAGGTAGCTAAGCATGTTTTATGGTACCTCAAAGGTACTACCCAATTTGGACTATGGTACAAATAAAGAGAGGGAGTGAAGCTGTGTGACTTCCCAGATGCAGATTGGGAGGGGAGTCCATTAGAACGAAAGAGTACATCAGGTGGAATTTTTAGTGTTGGGTTCGCAGTCGTTTCCTGGTATAACAGGAAGCAAAGATCTGTGACTCTCAGCTTGATAGAAGCATAATACATGGTTGTAAGTCAAGTAACATGTGAGGCGATCTAGATGAGAAAGATACTTGTTGGATTGTTTGGTCAGATGATGGATCCAACTATGATCTACTGTGATAATCAAAGTTGCATCAAGCTCTTTGAGAATCCTGTATTTCACGATCGATCCCAGCATATAGATATCTGGCATCACCATTTACAGGACTGTGTGCAGAGGCAAATAACGTTGTTGCAGTACATTCTGACAAAAGAACAGGATGATGACATTTTGGGAAAGGCCTTATCAAGAGGGAAGTTCGAGTTCCATAAGTGTAAGATATGGGTGGTTGATAATCCCTTTCTTGCTGAGAAGGAGTGTTGAAAAATGCAACAAAAAATTCTCAGTTTGATCTTGCCGTGATTAAATTGAGAAAATTCGAATTTCCACTTCAGCAGACAACTTGGATGCAATTAACTTGTGTGACATGGCTTGTGTCACCTAGTTTACTTATTAAATTAGAGTTGGAGGAGTTAGAGTTTAGTTAAGCATGTTTGATTGCTAATTTATAGCAACCAAAGTCAGTTATCTCAAGTTGTTTTCAGTTAAACTAGTTCCAACTGTTGGAGGAACTAGTGGAAGGTCAATTGTGTAGTGGGACTTCAGTCGAAACTCAATGATCATCCAATTAACTAATCAATCAAATCAAAATAGCTAGTGCATGCAGAGAATTAAAGTTACCTAGTTGAGGTGGAGATTCCAAGGCAGTGTAACATTAGTTAGAGACTATTCTAGAGTGTATAGGTGTGCATGCAACCTGATGATCAACTCGAAGAATTACGCAATCCATTTGAGAGAAATTCCTAAATAATAGGGGCCTAATTTCTCAAGGAACTGCGCAAGGAAATAGGGGCTCAAGCAAAGGCAGAAATTGGTTAAGTCCGGGTCAGAGCTTCTCAGTGAGTAGAGAGATAGGTTATGCACTTGCAGGTTGTGCTTAGTTGAGCAAAGCAATTGTAATACATCTCTATTCATCAGATTAATGCATGCAGACATTGGGGTTTGAAGCAGATTGTTTTCCCCAGGAAAAATATTGTGTGCATGTGTGTTATTTCTTATTGCATGTCTAAATTTTTTGTTCTAAATTGTGAATTAATGTTCGCAGAGTAGTAGAGTAGGTTTGTGTTTTGTGATTTTGATTAAAACTTCATGAGCAATTGCAAATCTACATCATAATTTCATCAAGCCAAATCATGCATCTTAGATTACATGTGATATGATATGCTAGATGGAATAACATATGGAGGAGACCCTCTGAGCAATGACCAATAATGAAATATGTTAATAGAGGTGAGGAATTCCACCAATTGTGGAAATGGAATCCAAGGTACCGCATAAATCCTAATGCGTAAATAGATGTTTGATGTCGAACACAAGGGAAACCACTCAATTAACAACCAATAATGAATGCCATTGCTAAGTATAGGATCACCTATCAATGATGAAAATAGGTCTAGGGATGCTACTCTAGGTCTGATCTTAGAGCAAAGTGTTGTAGTTGATGATATTGGACCCATAAGTAAGAAGTCAATGGAGACCTTCCATACATACATAAGTACGTGACAAAGATACTTACATATTCAAAGAATAAGTGAATGCATTAAATAATTCTAGTCTTTGATGGAGTGTTGCATAAAATATAAGAAAAACATTGGCCCTATCGATTCACATTCAATTAGAACATGATTTTATCGAGGTCTAATTTATGCTTGGATAGTCTATTGAGCAACTAAAAAAGCTTCCCTATTAACCAAATGTTTCCCATATTTGTTAGGAATTTGAATTCCAATATCACACTATTATACCCATCCCTCCATTTATTGAGCAACCTTACATTGATATTGTCATGCCGTTGAAAAAAATGAAATTGAAGATGAATTGTTATAATATATTTTATCACACTCATTGTAAGATGCATGATTTGTCTTGATGACATTATCCCTCTTACTTTTGCAAGAACTCTATCTCTAAAGAACTATTAAAAAAGAAAAAAAATGAGTTCATATATAAACCCTTTGTTTGGCATACTGCATACATACATAATTCTTACTCAAGGAAAACATGTATATATGCTAGTTGACAGGTCTTTTAATTACATTTGTAATTACTTAGAAAGATAAATAGAAGAATGTTCATTTAGTTGTCAACCTTGGGTTCATATGGAACTTATGAATTATCGTTTTCGTTTGTTATTAAATATATTATTAGTACATGCAAGCCATGTGACCCACATCACTAAAGAAAGGCAAAGCTCTAAATGCTTTTAGTTCTTTCTTCCTAAACCACTTCCTTAGGCACTCCTCAATCAAAGAACAAACCATCCCACACATTTCAACAACCAATCATCTTATCTGCATCCATAATTGACATGCTTAAAGGCACTTGATCTTTAAATGACCATTGTCTTCCTTTGCTTCCTTACACAAATAACAATAACTTGGTCCCAAGTGAAGTCTTATTTTTGAGAAAAACCATAAAAATAACTTGTTTTTTAGATGCTTTTATTTTCCAAACTTCAGAACATGGCCACTATTACCCACAAGTATATATTTTATGTACAATAATTTCTAACTTTAGAACTACACTTGTATGTACAATGATTTCTAACTTTAGAAATGGTTCCATGCATCATCTCATCTCATGATGAGCCTTTCGTAATTTGTTGTTTTTGTTGAGTGAATTGTAGTTTCACAACAACAATAATAATAAAATAATTTAATTTTAATGTTACATTAAAAGTTATACACCAAATTGGTGTGTAAGACCTATTGTTTATGGAGGTGTATATGCTTAAGGCAATTGATCATTTAATGGCCAATGTTTTTCTTTGCTTCCTTACATAAATGACAATAACTTAGTCCACTTTTACCTTTTTCTCTAATCAAGTTCCAAATAAAGAATCTATTTTTGAGAGGTAATAATAAAAATACTCTGTTTTATTTTCCAAATTTTGTAACATATATTGTATGTTCAATGATTTATAACTTTAAAAACAGTTAGATGGGCCATCTCAACTCATGATGAGTGCTTGCCATCTCATTTCATGATGAGTGCTTTATGTAATTTTTTTTGTTGTTGAGTAAGATGTAGTTTCACAAAAACAATATAAATAATCATATTCTAATCTCAAGGTTAAGGCTAAGTTAGACACCAAATTGGTGTATACGACCCATTGTCTACTAATCATATTCTAATCTTAAGGTCATGGTTAAGCTAGACATCAAATTGGTGTATAAGACCCATTGTCTACTAATCATATTCTAATTTCTAATGTTAAGGTCATGACTAAGCTAGATGCCAAATTGATATACAAGACCCATTGTCTACTCTACCATCCTTTTAAAAAAACAAATGTTTTGAACCTGTAACCATTTAAAAAAGAACACATATTTTTAACCATCATACCCACTCAAATTATATATTATGTAATTTATCACAACTAACCTTGAAATATTTAAACAACTTTATATTGAGAATGCCCAATAAAAATCAAAATTTTATTATAAAAAAATAAAAAAAAATGAATGAACCTAACCTTAAATTCCAATATAGAATTACTATCTTTAGGTATCAATATAGAAATCACAACGGTAAAGGTCTCAAATATAGAAATTACAATCACATTAAAAATGGATTAAAAAAGCACCCTAAAATTTAAATTTGAAAGCATTAAATACAACAATGATATTAATATAAAAATAAAAACCGTAATAAGAAAACAAAATTGGGCATTTATTAATTAATTTAATATTAAAATAAAAATAAATTAACATTTAACCTCTATGTTTGATGCACCTAGGTTGTTTTGGTTCGATGCCTTTTTCCGGAAGGATTAAGATTGATGAAGGTGATGTCCAAGTTCATAAACATAGGGACGAGCGTGACAACCCTTCTACACTCGCGGCAAGGAAAAAACGAGGAAAAACCACCATTCAAACACGGCGAAGAAAGTGCAAGGGAAATACATCCATTGTTCTGGATATACCCCATTGTTTATCAATACCCCTACTATGTCTATATATTTATTGTATGTAAATGCGATCTTTTTAATTGGTTAGAGGAGCGGACACAGGATTATGCGGAGAACGGGACTGACAGAATTGGAAAAAGCAGAGGTCATATCTTCCTTGAACTGGAAAAAAGCTTAGTTGGGCAGGATATCATGTAATACAGTCAAAGGCATACTTCTGAATGGTTTCTGGGATTGATCCTCAGCATAGGTAGTGGCAATCTATCTACCTGGTCTACTTCATGGAAGGTTGCAGCGCAAGGATGTGAAAAATGGGTTTTGAGCGTTGACGAAGCAAGCGTGTTGGCAATTGGGTGGTTGAGTTGATTTCAACACATATTGTGG
This sequence comes from Pinus taeda, assembly GCA_000404065.3. NCBI lineage: Eukaryota > Viridiplantae > Streptophyta > Pinopsida > Pinales > Pinaceae > Pinus > Pinus taeda. The sequence goes on from APFE030627643.1 coordinate 12,743, forward strand.
GTTTGCTTCATTCTTCCTCGTTGATCTGGTGGCATATTCGGCTTATGGTTCTTTTGGATGGATGACCATGGGCACTGCATACCAGGTTTTCTCATACTCCTATTCTTTCAGCCTGGTATCTTTTTGTTTTATTTGCCCTGTTTGAATAAATTTATAGCAAACACCCAACTGCAAGCAATACCCATTTTTCATATTTCAAAGAGGAAATGGAAAATAGGTGATGAAGCCCACAATTCTTAATACTGTGAATACGTTACCATTTGTTGGAAGGCTTCTATTGTGTTTGTGCGTGATGACTCCTTGTGGACTGAACTCGTGACCACTCTCTGGCAAATATTATTTCGAACAACCATTTACCAAGTGCATTTAATTGAAACAGGAACCATAGTAGGATGCTCAAATGAAGAAAGTAGTCTGTCTGAGAAGAAATGGATTAGGATAAGTGTGGGACTGATGTTTTTTGCATGAAGGATCATAAAAAATCCGCCTCTCTCTTGCACCGATGTTGATAAAGCGATAACCATGTTGATTGATGGTTCTTTGTCCAAGAAATTTGACAGTTGTATTGTTTTTGTTTTTTGCACAAGCCCTGCAAATTTAAAAAAATAACCAGTTTGGAATGGGTGTATCAGTTTAATTGAAAACTGTGGTTTTATTGAACTGTCGTAGTCCAACAAAATTACTGCTAGTAGTGTAACTAACTCCACTTTTAGACTAATGCTTCATCGCATAATATGTTTGTGTTATTTCCTTCCGTTGGTCAACATCGTGCAAATTATTTAAGAAACCATCAAATTTTCAGTCAATCCTCTCCTCAAAATCCCATGTAAGATGACTTCCTGTCAAAAGAAGCAATTAAGGAAACTACAGCATTTAGAAATCAGAAAATGCCATGGGAACTTATATTTGCACTTTGCAGTTTCAAACAAATTGATGCAGCATGTCATGCTTCATATGTTCCATGGCCGAGTTCACAAAGCGGCTCTGTCTTTGACTATGTACTGGGGTGAGGTGTGTTCTATGAGTTTATCAAAATGGCAAATTGCCATGGAGATCAATCACAATCATCATAAAACATACAGTAACTTCTTGAAGTTTCCAACATAATGGTCATTCTATTTAAAGTTACACCAAGCATGTTTTTAAGTTTTTCAAATTTGTCTCTACTCAATGCTTCGTGGAGAAAATTAGTCACTGAATCCTAAGTGGCACAATAGATTAGCTTGATATCCTTATCTTGCACCCTCTGATGTGATGCTGCTGAATTTAAATATGCTTGGTTCAGGCATGAAAAATCTGATTCTTGGCTGATTTGATTACTTTCTGTTTGTCACACAGTAGGGGACCTTGCTTGTTTCTGCTCCACCTTGAGCTTATAAACAATCCTTCTAAGTCATATGGATTCACTTGCAGCACGAACTACTGTACTGTAGTCTACTTCTATTCAAGACAGACACAGTGGCTATTTTTGCTACCCCACAATATAGCACATGAATGCATTGAAAAAATAACCCGTAGTTGACTTTTTGTTGTCTGAGTACCTGTCCACTCTCAGTCAGTGAAGCTTACCTGCCTGAAACTATCATTCCTTACAAACTCTAGACCAAATTATGAAGTTCCTTTAACATATATGACAATCCTCTTCTCAGCTTTCCAGTGTCCAAGTTTAGGATAAGTAATAAGCCAAGAAACAATACTCACTTGATAGCTTAAGTCTGTTATGGTAGTTATCGAATACATAAAGCTGCCAACTAATTGTCTGTACGAAGTTTAATTTACATCCTTCAAGTTTTACCTTGTAGTCAACTTAGGTCCATCTAATTGTCTTGTTGCCAAACTTCAATGCCAATACAATAGTGCCAAAGGCCAAGGCCAGTATTATTAAATGCTATACC
>APFE030627643.1:14657-67658 GCA_000404065.3 Pinus taeda
TTTTGCTACTTATAATTAGCAAATCATCAAACTAAGTTTATAAGGTCATCACCTTTAACCTCCACATACAATTTGGATCAGAGGGACTCTGCTTGAAACTTGTAGCTACAGGATGCTCATCAATCATGAAAATACCATGCTTTAGGGGCCTGCTTCAAGGCACAATGCAGTCTTACCAACATGCAAACCATATGTTCTTTTTCATTCATGGGAAAACCTTGTGGCCATTGCTTACACATTTCTTCAAACATATCTCCATTAAGAAAATCATTTTCAACATCCATCTGAGATACCTTCTAGCCATACTGAGTAGCAATATATAGGACTGTTCTCACAGTAATCATCTTCACTGAAGGAGCAAATGTTTCTTCAGTCAATTCATTCCTTTTGTACAAAGCCATTCACAACCAATCTGCTCTTGTGCTTGCTTGTCAATACTCACATCATCCTTATATTTGGTCCTATAAAACCTACTGACAGCCTATTGCTTGTTTCCCTTGAGGTAATTTTTGAACTTCCAACTGCTGTTCTTTGACAAGGCATTATATTCCAGCTGCATTGCATTGATTCATTCTTTCTTTCTACCTGCTTCTCCATGCCTCCTGGTTTCATATTTTTAACAGCCTTTGTTGGACTCCTATTCAATGTTACCAGACTCGGAATCGGCAATAAATCGGCGAGGCAAAAGAGCGAAGAGTTTTAATCGGATTGGGAAAGAATCGGGAAAAAATCAGTGGATACAATAAATAAATATATACACATATATTGAATTTAAAAAAAAAAAATCATTGATATTCAATAAAGCCATGTCCAAACAATGCATGATATCAACAGATGTCCAAAAAATCATGAAGGCAAAGTGTATACTTCTCAAGTATAAAATATATTTATTATTGGAAAACATTTAAAAACAGGTACAAAGATTCAAACGATACGAGCAACTTCCAAGTTTTTGTCAACCAACACCACGGACTTACTAAAATCTTACTTGGGGTTACAGTAGCATGACTTCTAAATTGGGTTAAGTTTGCATTGGTAGTGCATTATATCCATTGGTAGATCACTTATACACTCAACAACAACAAATGAATTTAAGTAATTGTTTCATTATGATAAGTCCTTGTAAAGTTCCAACATTTTGCAACGATTTGCTTTTATTCAAAACGATATAGAGCTTTAACACACTGCAACTAGTTTCTTTTATTCAAAATGACATTTTTAAAGGAAAAGAACATTGCTCGACCACTGGGGAGTAGCCACAAATATGTACTTATACCAACCATTGAACCAAGTCAATAGTTTCTTGGATGAGCATCGAGGCAAGTAAGTCGTGTTTGATAAGAAGACCCATAATTCACTTAGGTGACTCTTTGGGCATGGTGAAGGCGGCATGGTTGGACCTAAGGCATAGAAAACCCGGAAAGAAGCGTAGTCTAGTAAGAAGAGCGATCCAACCAATGCTAAAGTTTTTGCCTCATACATGAAGTCGTCTACCTAATATTGTATACATGAAGTCGACCAGCAAAACCCATTGCGATCTTGATGAATTAGAGAAAGAGTTCATGTTTATTGAAGCCAAATTGCACGTAGTGAAGAAAGAACGTGACGAGCGTCGTTTGATCCACGACGTCTCTGGATAGGTGGGCGACAAGAATAAATGAAAGTGACCTCCAAGCGCGACAGGTGGCAAGAAGAAGTGAAACTGAAACCACAAAATAAAACCCTACGGACTTTTAACCTATGAATCTGAGTGGCTCGTTGAGTCTTCTACAAATCGCCAGAAATCGCGAGTCAAACTCACGTTAACCATGAGTCAAACTTGGTCAAGACAAGTTTGACTCGCCGAGATTCAAATCGACTCGTTTGGTTGAAGATCAGAGTCAGAATCGTGAGTACTCGCGAGTGATTGGAGACTCCTGTAACACTGCTCCTATTCATCAAATACACAATTGTATGAACTGCTTCTGCCTAAAAAGTATTAGCGAGACCTTTCTCTTTTAGTATGCTTCTCACCTTCTGATTCCACATGCCTTACAATATCTGTAAAAGTATTAACAGTGGCTTGTCGGGTTGGTGAAAGGAGGGAGTTGTATTTATCTCCACCAGGGTTCCAAGTCACATCAATGACACTTGTGCTTGTGCTTGTGTGCTGTGCATCTGTACTTGTTGGGGCCAGGGGCAAGTTCTGGGCAACCTTGGCAGAATAGGTACCCCCTGCTTGTGGCTTCTTACCGGAAGGACTCCAATGTAACTGCTGTCAGCTGGCGGCAATACTAGTAAACTCCCTCAGATTGGAGATGGACAATCTGTCTTCATTAGGAAAATTGGATTAGCTGTAAAAATAAAATACAACATCTGTATAAACTTGTGGATACTTTCCACCATTATCTATATTTAGTTTTTTCAATTATTTCCATGTTGCCACTACCTTTCAACTATTGCTCGAAAAGTTTTGGACACCTCAAAAGTCTATGATTTTTTTTCTAAAAAAGCTACTCAAATTTTCTGAGTACAGTCCTCCATAAAAATCAGGAAATACCTGTAGCATCCAATGATCATGCATAGGATTGACAACGAAGATTACCATCCACTAACTCTAAAAGATTGTTTTTCCTACCAAGATTTAACCTTATCAAATTTCTCTTTATGCTGTTTATCAATAAGAAAAGCTTCACAGGCACCTTCTGCTCTCTGAATGTTTGGCAATTCATACACCATTATGTGCTTATTGAACAAACCAAGAAAAAATAAGACAAATGGCCATACCTCTCATGCCAAAGTATATCTCCAACATTTCCAGCTATGATCAATGCTTGTTATTTAGCTTCTCCGGCAACAGACCTATTTAGGTCATCTTCCTCAAAACTAACTGTAATACTGATACAGAACAGTTTACTTTGTCTCGGATTGGAAACATATAAAACACTACTAGTACATTTCATCTTACTTTTTGGGCATTTTCATTGGGACTGTGTCAACTCCTTGCACCTTTTTTGTACTATCATCTTCAAGTGCCATAACTTCTTCTCTGCAGCTGTTTGTGTTTAGATGTGGGAACCACTTTATTGTGAGTCATATACTTTGGCATGTAAGGGTGCATATAACCAAATTAGCACCAAGGGCATTCCATCTTCAAGTGCCATAACTTCTTCTCTGCAGCTGTTTGTGTTTAGATGTGGGAACTACTTTATTGTGAGTCATATACTTTGGCATGTAAGGGTACATATAACCAAATTAGCACCAAGGGCATTCCATCTCTGAACCAAAAATACATCAACAAACAGGCTCTAGATGGCCACTAGCATCCTGAAAATATCATGCTACAACACATACCTGCATATCATCAAAATCATCGCCTATATTGGTATCTTTGTTATCAATATCACGGCCCTCTAAGCGTTAAAATAAGATAGAAAAAGCTTAACATGTCAAGTCAAGAGTTTGTTTGAGTGATGAGTACATTTTTACTAGGGTCATGACAAAGGATTTCAACAGTCAATGCCACTAACATCAAGGTACATATAGGGCTTGGTGCCCTTGATTAAATGCCAATTCCATAGCTTTGTACATGACAAAATCCAATGGAAACGTTGCAATCCCCCCAATCCTCGAATCCTAAAAATTGCAAGTCTGGATTTTGAGTGAGATCTAAAATTCTACTTTCTTCATATGAATCCAATGAGTTTAGAACCACCCTCAAACATCCTGAAACAATTAATGGTAATGTAAAAAATTTAAGAGCCCTTTACTTTAAAGTTTAAGGATTTAACATTACCATTGATTATATAGCTATTAGCAATAGTAGGACCTTAGGCTTGAATATTCGGCTGCCCCACTAAAAAATTATTGGTTTTTATCTTTTATTTTTTTGAATTTGAGTTTGGAATGTCCTTTGTTGCATTTTACAGAATTGGTTTGTTTGATGAAAAAGGCTGGTTTGGTACTGAGCCAGCCTTTTCCGGTTCCAAGCCTTTGATTGGACTGGTTTGGGGGTCAAACCGGTCAGACTGGCTGGTTCCACCGGTTCTTGTCCAGTTTGGATAACACTGATCACAACTAAAACAATGTCTAATTTTATTTTGATTCAAATTATTGTTTCCACTTCTTACTACACTCAACCTTGGATTAGCCTTCTTATCTTCTCACTTTGCTTGCTCCCCTTTTCGATTAATCTTAGTGACAAGTTTTCTCTTCATTGTCTTCTTCTTTAAACTTCTAGTTCCATTGCTCCTACATTCAAAGTGTTAGTTTTCTTGAACCCAGGATAGATTTAATGTCCAATAAAATTCTCAGAACATAAATAAAATGATTTCTTCAAATCTGAAATTCATAACGCGAAATTCACTGGGTTCCTAACTCAATATGGACAGCAGAAATAAATAAACAGTAAACCTGGGCACAAAAAAATTCTTGACACAATTTTACCCCACAAACCCCAGTATGGGGAAAACCAACAAACTTTGGGCTCTTAGTCAGCTTCAGAAAATCTCGATTGCAGCAAGAGTATTCACTGAGAAAATTACGGCAGTAATTTTCTTAGCCTTTGTGCTGTTACAGTCTGGCATATGTGGTCTGTTGATTCGATAAAGTCAGCTTGTATGACTCAGCGAGTCAGCAGCTGTTGGCCTGTATGGGCCAGCAAACCATGGCCTGTATGGTCCAGTCTTCTCGCCCTGCCTGGTGTCTTGAAATCAACCTGTTGCTGCCCTGTTTGCTGATACGTTCTTGCTGCCAGTTCTTCCTCCTGACCTTCAGCTGAATCCCAGTCTCTAGTGACAATTGAACTGCCTCTCCAAGTTCCACTGGTTCTTGTCCAGTTTGGATAACACTGATCACAACTAAAGCGATGTCTAATTTTATTTTGATTCAAATTATTGTTTCCACTTCTTACTACAGTCAGCCTTGGATTAGCCTTCTTATCCTCTCACTTTGCTTGCTTCCCTTTTCCATTAATCTTAGTGACAAAAGTTTTCTCTTCATTTTCTTCTTCCTTAAAATTCTAGTTCCATTGCTCCTACATTAAAAGTGTTAGTTTTCTTGAACCCAGGTTAGATTTAATGTCCAATAAAATTCTCAGAACATAAATAAAATGATTTCTTCAAATCTGAAATTCATAACGCGAAATTCACTGGGTTCCTAACTCAATATCCACAGCAGAAATAAATAAACAGTAAACCTAGGCACATAAAAAAATTCTTGACACAATTTTACCCCAGAAATCCCAGTATGGGGAAAACCAACAAACTTTGGGTTCCTAGTCAGCTTCAGAAACTCTCGATTGCAGCAAGAGTATTCACTCAGAAAATTACAGCAGCAATTTTCTTAGCCTTTGTGCTGTTACAGTCTGGCCTATGTGGTCTGTTGATTCGATAAAATCAGCTTGTACGACCCAGCAGATGTCGGTCTGTATGGGCCAGCAAACTATGGCCTGTATGGCCCCTTCTTCTCGCCCTGCCTGCTGTCCTGAAATCAACCTGTTGCTGCCCTGTTTGCTGATACGCTCTTGCTGCCAGTTCTTCCTCCTGATCTTCAGCTGAATCCCAGTCTCTAGTGACAATTGAACTGCCTCTCCAAGTTCCACCGGTTCTTGTCCAGTTTGGATAACACTGATCACAACTAAAGCATTGTCAAATTTTATTTTGATTCAAATTATTGTTTCCACTTCTTACTACAGTCAGCCTTGGATTGGCCTTCTTATCCTCTCACTTTGCTTGCTTCCCTTTTCCATTAATCTTAGTGACAAAAATTTTCTCTTCATTTTCTTCTTGTTTAAACTTCTAGTTCCATTGCTCCTACAGTAAAAGTGTTAGTTTTCTTGAACCCAGGTTAGATTTAATGTCCAATAAAATTCTCAGAACATAAATAAAATGATTTCTTCAAATCTGAAATTCATAATGCGAAATTCACTGGGTTCCTAATTCAATATGCACAGCAGAAATAAATAAACAGTAAACCTAGGCACATAAAAAAAATTCTTGACACAATTTTACCCCAGAAACCCCAGTATGGGGAAAGCCAACAAACTTTGGGCTCTTAGTCAGCATCAGAAAATCTCGATTGCAGCAAGAGTATTCACTCAGAAAATTACAGCAGCAATTTTCTTAGCCTTTGTGCTGTTACAGTCTGGCCTATGTGTTCTGTTGATTTGATAAAGTCAGCTTGTACGACCCGGCAGATGTCGGCCTGTATGGGCCAGCAAACGATGGCCTGTATGGCCCCGTCTTCTCGCCCTGCCTGGTGTCTTGAAATCAACCTGTTGCTGCCCTGTTTGCTGATACGCTCTTGCTGCCAGTTCTTCTTCCTGATCTTCAGCTGAATCCCAGTCTCTAGTGACAATTGAACTGCCTCTCCAAGTTCCACCTGTTCTTGTCCAGTTTGGATAACACTGATCACAACTAAAGCAATGTCTAATTTTATTTTGATTCAAATTATTGTTTCCACTTCTTACTAGAGTCAGCCTTGGATTGGCCTTATCCTCTCACTTTGCTTGCTTCCCTTTTCCATTAATCTTAGCGACAAAAGTTTTCTCTTCATTGTGTTCTTCTTTAAACTTCTAGTTCCATTGCTCCTACATTAAAAGTGTTAGTTTTCTTGAACCCAGGTTAGATTTAATGTCCAATGAAATTCTCAGAACATAAATAAAATGATTTCTTCAAATCTGAAATTCATAACACGAAATTCACTGGGTTCCTAACTCAATATGCACAGCAGAAATAAATAAACAGTAAACCTAGGCACATAAAAAAATTCTTGACACAATTTTACCCCAGAAACCCCAGTATGGGGAAAACCAACAAACTTTGGGCTCTTAGTCAGCTTCAGAAAATCTCGATTGCAGCAAGAGTATTCACTCAGAAAATTACAGCAGCTATTTTCTTAGCCTTTGTGCTGTTACAGCCTGACCTATGTGGTCTGTTGATTCAATAAAGTCGGCTTGTACGACCCGGCAGATGTCGGCTTGTATGGGCCAGCAAACTATGGCCTGTATGGCCCAGTCTTCTCCCCCTGCATGCTGTCTTGAAATCAACCTGTTGCTGCCCTGTTTGCTGATACACTCTTGCTGCCAGTTCTTCCTCCTGATCTTCAGCTGAATGCCCAGTCTCTAGTGACAATTGAACTGCCTCTCCAACAGCCTAGTTCCCATTTATAATCTCGACACTGGGCATAATCTCGAAAGTAATGGAGTGCTGAGATTGCATCCCCACGCTTGAGATCTACAATCATGATATAATCTTTCATTGACCTTTTTAACTTTATAAAAATTGGCCTGTAAAGTCAAATTAAATTAATTACTTTATGCCTAAGGACTTAACTTAGAAAATAATAAAATAATTGTTGTGAAAGAATTTATGGTGATTTTTTGCATGTCGTGGCACTTAACCAATGCAGAATCACCTCCCACGCTACATTTTCAACAAAAAACCTAGCAAGTTCTTTAAAATATCAGTTTTTTTTTGCAGCCATGATACTTAAATATGACAAAGCCTTCATAATATTATGGCAGATCATTCATGACAATGATACTACGTACTTTTCCTCTTCTTTCCTCAACTGCGACCAACTAACATCTAATCTCCTTGAGCCTTTTAAAACACTTTGTAACAGATTCTCCTTCTGCCATCTTCAAGTTATACATTTTGTCTTTTAGATACAAGGACTTTTTCTGTTTGGGGTTCCATTGTCATATAAGATCTGATGCTTTTCCCAGGCTACATGTACATCACCTGAATCTTGAACGTGGGATATGATGTGGCCCATGACTAATAAACTACAATGATCATCAATTTGCTTCCTTATTCTTTTCAAGAAAAGTTGCATACTTGATTGGATCCACAGGTCCTTGTTCTTTACCCATGGATATACCCCACAAATTTCTATAAGTGAGTTTAGATTTTGTTTGTGCTTCTACACAATGTAGATGTCCCCATTGAGTTTTTGGGAATGATAAGCATGACCCCTCGCCTAATCCCTACCATTGTTTCTCCCCTTCTCTAAACATATTTTTTGGTTTTGTGAAATCCTTCATCCAGTGGTCTGGTTCCAACCTTCTGTGGATATGGGAATTGAATGATGAAAAACTGAGCCAAACAGTATCTCCAAAAATATTTGTTAGCATTATACGAAAAATCAGCCTAATTTGGTATGATTTAACCGTTCAAGCAATTGACTCCACCAAGTAATGTTTTATTTCCGACCAACAGCCACTCAAACATTACCAACCAATAAACCACAATAAGTTTTCAACCTTAAGTTCACCTTTCCAGCCAGCAGAACATGCAAGCAGTGATACTTTTACTTTTAGAGCTATTATTTTTTTGATTTATGGATTATTAGTATTTTTCTGTGCCTTGAGATTGTCAGCTGAGATTCCCATTAATCAAGTTCTGAGATGGCTGGACTACTCACTGCAAGTGTGCTTTTATGCCATCCTCCAATCAATGGTAATAAATTTTAAATACAAACAGTAACAAACATAGATCAATGACTCACTAATTTGAAGCAGGTTCATCATCAGCAATGGTCAACACTTTCATGGGCAGAAAATACTAGTGACAGGAGACAAAGAAATTCTCCATAATCGGCAGAATGGTAGAAAAACTACAGGCAAGGAGCGCTCAGTAGTGAAGCATTAAAAATACCATCATATCATTTATTAGTATATTACCCTTGGCAGCATATTTCAAGAACACCATGAAATGAATGTCAGCAACATGTCCCTAACCACTCTTAACAGCATAATTTAAAAATGCATCAATGTCTGTAGGTCATAAAGTTCTGGACGACAATGAATCATACATTATTCCAGTCAAGAACCACAGATTTAAATCAGACAGTGGTGTAATTCCAGGCAACAATGACACACAAAAATCTACATGATCATTAACAACTACACACAACCTTATACATGACCATTAACAGCTATAAAGCAAATGTTTCCTTAACTATTATTGTGTAACATGTTCTAATACCTACCTAACATAACTACTTTCACTGATTATTTTTTTCCATGAAGAAATATCTTTATATTCCGTCTGAGGAATATACATGTTTTGGTCTTCACAAAACTCTCAAACAACAAGGTTCAAATCAATTACAAGGATATATTCAGTATGAACTCAACATGTCACATGCAGAAATTGAACCTGCGTGGGGAGGATAACAACAATTCTCCCAACCATCTGAGCTACATCCAATTGATAACTACTTTCACTAAGGATACTTTGTTATACCTTACATTGACTATTTTCACTAATGATGCTTTGCTAATCTTAACTGGTCTCTTAATATTTTGACCCTTTAAATTTTAAAGCCACTTTATTATATACTTGACTCTTGGCATTGGAGTGCTACAACTCCAATCACCCTCTGCCTTGTTGAGATAATGTGGTTAATCTTCATTTGAGGCCACGTGCCCATCCATTGTTTTGATGTATTAGTGGCTTTATGGGTGTTGAATCAACCTATTTATCGTATCTCTCTATATTTGACTTGGTTGGCCTAGTCACCTTCTTAGGGCTAGCACCCTACACCTAAAGGATGTGTATAAATACAAGGTTATACTCATTTCATTTAATTGAGTATATTCTTCACTCTTTGCCCAAGGGCACTCCTAAAAGGTTTGCTCTGCTTGTGAAAGTTGTTCCCAGTTGTGGTTGATCCCTTTTGGGCATACTATGGATGAATAATCTCTCTTGTAATCTATGTTAAGTACTGTTATAATACTGTTGGGTTTACTTGACTAGATTAAGGTTTGTTGAAGTGATCACTGTAGATCTATTATCTCGTTATGATCTCAACATGCTGCCAGAGCTAGTGTGTACTCTTGTTACTCTATCCAGAGTTATTATAAATTTGTTTTAGGGTTAACAACTAGAGTTATTCAACATTGTTTTTAGGACAACAATATGTTCTTAGGGTTTTCAATCCTTTTCTCATCCTTGCCCTATTGTGTCTTGCCTTTTTTTTTTTTGGGGTTTTCAACAAGTATAAGAGAAGTATTTGTGTCAATGGTGCTATTCTAAGTCATCTCACATTTCCCTTATTTCAACCATTTTTTTTGCATTTTTAGGGTAGTGCCATTACAATGATTCATTATTACAGTCCATAAAGGTAGCAAAGCCTAGTGGACCCTCATAGTGCACATTGGTTCTCCACTGTCTTACAAGAATGGGTTTCCAACTCTAGAGTCACTAGGTATATGACAAGACACCAACACATACTCTAGAGTCTATAGCTAATAAAAAAGATATCATGGAGAGGAAGTTGTTATTCATGACTCACCCCCATTGGTCTTTGGATGTGGCATTGCCTTATTGGCAGCACCAAGTTTGGAGAAGCTCTTCATGCCCTTCAAAATGACTTGGATTCATTACAATGGTTGCCAATATTGATGACATCAACAAACTATGGCATTAGTGCTTGTGTCATACTGATTTTGGGACCTTGCAGCATATCATTTGTAGAAGGATGATAGATGGCCTTCAGGCTTCCACAGATTGAATCATTCAATGGTGTCTGTGAAGGATGTATGCTGAGAGAACATCATTATGAATCCTTTCATAAAAAGATTTAGTGGGGCAAGCCTTTCTGATTTGTAAATTGCAGTGGATATTCCATTGAATAGTTTGTAAGAGATCCCAAACAGCGAAATGATCAACCAATCTGGCAAGACCCTATTTTATTATTTTACCTCGAAAACCGAAGGCAGATACCATGGCCTGATACTGTAGGAAAATACCACAGTAAATACCATGGACAATTTCTGCCCATTTTGATCAGATCAAGAAAGGAAATATTACAAATTCTCCTGCCCAAAGATTGCTTGCCCTTAAGCAATTCACTGCTATCCACAACAGAAGTATTGATATTAGGATCCCATACAACCGAGTGTGCTATTCCATATCTCCATGCTACATGATCTTGAATGGATCCTTTGATACCTGGATCCCAAACGATTCTTCGACCATTTCTTCCCTCGATAGATTCATCTGGATCCCAAACAATCCTCTGACCATTCCTGACCCAAATGGATTCTCCTGGATCCCAATGCCACCTAAGTTTTGGGACCTGTGGGTTATGGTACCATCTCAGCCCTCCCTCACTATCCGTGCCAAAGAGCCTACGTTGCAATATGCCCTTGGCTGTGAGTGTCCTCCTAAGAATCAACCTATCAATAGACTACCAACTCATAATTTCTCGCCAATCCATGCCTTGGGAAGGTTGAATACTTGCAAATCTACTATGTTTATGTTGCTCGATGCTCAACTCATGTTGCTTAACTCGGTCACCCAACATGATGCATTTATTGAACTCTTCCCTGCTCTTTCCAATGTATAAAGGGGGTTTGGTAGTGTTGCAAGCCTTATTTATGTACTCCTGTAGAGGGTTGCTTTGGAACTTCCAGCTGTACTCCTCTTGTTTCCTTGTGAGGGACTTGAGTTGTTTTTCAACTTTAGGCAACTCGGTTGTTGATTCGGCACATACACCTATGAGCTCCTCAATTTTTCTATTCTCGTGTAAGACAGTGTCTCGGGTTGTCCAGACTCTTTGCTTCAACATCATAAGATCTGTCTTGAAATGCATGTTCCTTTCTTGAAAGTCCTCTACTGGAAATTCTAGTGCCTTGCTGAATGTCTCTATATATGTCTGCACCAGATGCCCCACGACCACAACTTCAACTTGAACCTTTGACTAACCCTCCAGAAATGGCTCATCCTGCATACTATATTTGTCATGCTACCCTGCATGATCATGCTTATCATGTCGGATTATCACCACTAGCTCCTCATTTGATTCTCCTTGAATCCCTTCTTCCTGGCCTTCTTCTTTGGTTGTCACACATGGATGTATTGGTGGATTGTTATCCACACCTGATTGCCCATACTCTTTATGGATGTTCTCTTGGATATCTATAGACTCAACTACCACATTTTTAGGAGGAATTTCAAGCCCCTGCAATGGCATGCACAATTGCTTATCAAAATGAGAAGACAAATGCAGTTAAGCACAATCGTGGACCCTGGATGGATCCACCAAACAAAATAACACCCACGGGGTTTTCGTCCCTCGGATCAAATTGGAGTCTGGAACTGGCCACGCCAAGTTCTCAAGAAAAACATAACAAGATAAATAAACTTGATGCCCCAAATGCTTAGTTTCTATCCCCTTCTATAGACTTGATGGACTCTCTCAAGACCCTATTTTATTATTTTACCTCGAAAATCAAAGGCAAATACCATGGGTTGATACCGTGGGAAAATACCACGGTAAATACCACGGACAGATTTCGCTCATTTTGACCAGATCAAGAAAGGGAATATTACATAGTTCATCACAACAAATTTGATAAAAATATATCGAAATCCAAAATCTACGCTATGAGGGTTAATTTTCCTTAGATTTTTGGTGTTATTAAGTTACTTTTTTTGCTTATGCAAACAATATATAAAAATGTAGAAAATAGAGAACAAATAAAACAATCTTTCACAAAAACACAATAACACCAAGATATGACCTGGGAAACCCTTTCGGGGGAAAGCCCAATTGGAAGGTGAGGTTGCTTTGCTCTCTCTTTCTTTGAATGGAAATGGTGCAAATACAAAGGAGCGAGACCTATGGCATGTGGGATGCTACAATACGCAAACTCTCTTTGCTCTGCCCTCTCTCTGTCTACTCTTAGCTACTCTGCTTTACTATGGAACAAAATGCACTAGAATAAAAACAAACCCCTTTTTTTCCTATTGGATTGGTTATAACACGCTTGCCTATTGGGGGTTAGATTTGATCCATTCAATCCTCAACATGAGTTACAAGTCGACCCATATAAAGTCTTCTTTATTGTGCCCACATGGCTAGCCCCTTTTATATGAGTAGTGGGGGATGACTTGGCAACCTCTCGAATTATGGTGGTCAATCATGATAGGTCAACTTGCGAGAGACAATTTTTATGTTCAAACTTTGAATGATGCGATTCTTGCACCATTGGAAAGGTTTTTGAATGTAAATGGTGGGTATGATGCTTATGTGACAAAGTTTTACCCTGATACTAAAACTTCTCCTCTAAGATGGTTTCTTTGATTTTACCACCTTGAAAGCATTTGAGATGGATGAAAAATAATATAATAGTCCAATCTTGATCATACCTCTCCATTTTGGAAGGCTTTTGTGTTGGAAAATCCATAGAAATGGCATTTAAACGATTTCCCTTATTATGACATTAACTTGTGATGTTTTCATTATTAGTATTAGATCTTTTAATTATCTTTTCTTGTCATCAAGATTAATGCCAAAAACAAATAGATGAGAACATGAGATGTAGCCTATTCTATTCCCCCTCGCTCCATCCTTTCGGCTTCACTACAGGCGACGCCTGCGATTTCAGCGTTCTGCCAAGATTCACTCCTCGCTCAAGCCGAAGGAAATGGGTGGAGAGCGCTCGCTCTTTCAAGGTCTCCAGCGAAGTACCCTGTAGGACTCGAACCGTTAAAAGCCCGATGCTCCACCAATAAACAGGAGTGGTGCCCACGCAATATTTATTTCATGTCGTAGCCGAGTGATAGAGGAACGATGTGCATTCCATTAGTGAAATACATAAAAGAATTTCTCTTTCAAAACCCCCCTCAAGGGGAAAACCCAGTCACAAATTATTCCTTTAGTAGATTCAAGATGAGATAACCAAGACCCGTACAACTCAAACTCGAGACTACCTCCATCCATCAAGTCAACCTTGTCATTCTTCAATTCCATTGCTCCCGTAGCAGTCAGTCTTCTTCATACTTGTCCTTGAAGAGTTCACCTCTGCAACCAATCCGAGCTCCTTCATGTACCAAATTGACGTCACTGTAATATCATTGAGATGAGGTCACTGTTATAGCACTGATATGATGTCACTATGGTGAGAGCACCAAGTTAAGGTCACTGTGATAACACCGAATCTTGTAGTCATTGCAATGTAAGTTCATCTATATTAGAATAACGAACCCTTCCCTCTGAAATAGTACTGGGTTGAAGTAGCACCAAGCACTTTGTGATATCCAAACCTTTTACTGTAAAGACACCGAACATATGTCTCTGAAAAACCCTATACAAACTCTTTGTGATCACTGAAAGTAGATTTCTTGAAATCCAAACTTGAGATGTCCTGTAGTAGTACCGAAACTTGTTCTTTGAAATCTCATGCGAATTTCTGTCTAGGTAATGCGAAGCCCTCATCCTTAAATATATAGTTGTCTGCCCATAAATGAGCCGACATGACATTTTTGAAGAGCAGTGTCACTTATTTTGAGCCGATATGAGTTCTCTTGAGGGTTGCTGACTTGATGAGGATTCTTTTGAAGCCAACAACAAGGAGACCTTGATGGAGGAAGAGTCTTCAAACAAAAATTGACTTTGAAAATTAACGTAAAGCCTTCCATGGAGGCTTGGCCTATGACATTTGACCCAAGCATGAAACCCATGCTTTAATAAGTCAAATAAAATAATAATAAAACTCTTTTTGCTTTTATTTTGACAAATATATTATATTTGACTCAAGTACAATAATGAAGACCAAATCTAGTTATATTTTCCAACATTTTGGTTCCTAAGGTTTTACTAAATAAGGTAAGGAAAATTTTCCTCTACTTTCTTCCTGGAGTACCATTTAGCCTTGTCTGGAAGTTATTCTTTTAACCCAATCCTCCAAAGGTCATGCTGCCCCCTGTCTTGTAGTTCTTGATCTCTTTTGCAAAATTATATCTTTTGTCAACTCTGTTTGAGTATATAGTGCTAAATCCTCTATAGAAGGTGGTACCTGTTGAGAAATTATGGTAGCCATGGTTGGTATGTTCATCTTGAAAAATAAATGAAAATTAGAATTTTTAAATTTGCCTCCAAATTTATTAGGTCGGCTGGGCTCTCGAGAGGCACCCATTTGACCCCCACTTGAAGGCTACATAAAAGAGATTATTTCTCCTCATTTGGATATATCAATTTGGTCTCATGCATCTTTGATTCAACGAAATTATAGGAGGGCCGAATGGATGTGTCTCTTCATGGGTTTTCCCCTTGTGGGTTTTGCCTTGGTTGCGTCTAATTTCTGTGTCTCTTGTCTCATTGTTTCATGGTTACGCTCTTTCATGTTTATTAGTTGATGTTTTTCTTCTGTATAACTACCTAAATGACATGGAATTTAATGCTATGTGAAAACTAATGTTTAATTGATCATTGAAGTAGTTATTAGGTGAAGGAAAACCAAATATAGTAGGTATCCTAGAAAATCAACACTGAATCAGAGCTGTGGTTTGATGAGTAGTTGGGAAAAAGGATTCACTTCCAGATGATTTCTAAGGTCTTTGTTCTGTGGATTGACCGAACTCCTTTGAAGGCTTGATTCTATCCTTGTACCTGATTCAAATCAAAAGGGGTTGTAGAAATGTATGCAAGGTTGTGTGGCATCAAGAGAGGGCCGAAGCTACCTCAGGTAGTTCATACTGCTGTAATGTAATTTGACTTTGTGAACAAGTATGAAATTATAAGTTATTGTCTCAAAATGCACGAGCATTGTGACACCTTTTAGCTTTTTTTGGGACATGTATCTTTGTGAGCTATATGATATATTAATTCACTGTAAGGTACTATGAATGATCTTTGTGAATACATGATCTGAGCCTCTTGATCCTTGAAACTTAAGTCTATTTCCAAGGCACTATAAAATATCAATCAATGTCATTCGAGACCGAGCTCCCTCTGCAAGAACAAGGCTGAAATCCTTGTTTAATACAATATCTCAGTGTGAGTTAAAATTCTGAACATGATGTATTCAAAATCTGGACTGATCTGGGACCATTTGAGGTTTTACCTTTGGACTGACCTTTGTTAGTGGAGAGTGGTAAGGTCTTGTGACTCACTCTCGATCAATTCTTCTTCATTATTACTTCATGGTTCAATAGAGTAGAGATGACAGAGATGGTACATGATGACAAGATGGCATGATGACGACAGATGGATTGGCAGGTGGAATTCTCCCTAGCTGAGAGGGAGTGTTAAAATTAGCAACTAGGGCCAAATTCCACCTTGGGACAACTCATTTGATGAAGATGATTGCATTGGATTCCTCTTTTCGAGAGGTCCAAGATTGATATAAAGATCATCTCATTTGGACAAGCAAAAGTGTGATTTTGAATTTATGACCACACATGTGCAAATTGTTTAGGTTGGCCTCAGCTAAATGTAGGCTCAAGAAGCCCACTGGATGTGTCTCTTCACCCACAACAAAGTGTTTAAATAGAAGAGACCTCACACCTCATTTGGACATCCATCACTCACACATTCTTCTCTCTCTTCATCAGATTGGTTTGTAGTACGTACAACTTGGGCAACCTCTCTCTCTCTCTCTCTCACACGTGCAGCTAGGAGGACAAAATTTCTGGGCTAAATCATAGAACCAAAATTGCAGAATTTTAGACTGTTTGACCAACATTGACTGAGGCTGTTTTGACTGGTGCTTTGAGTGCAAAATGTTGATTTCCTTAGGCCGCATTGATTGGCACAAAAATCGAAGTTTTTGCGCAGTTTGACCTGCGTTGACTGCAAGCTTGTTAACAATAGAGTTGATAGTAGGTTGACTGAGTTGACCAAAGTTTTTATGATCGTTTTGGGTTGACTTTGACCATTGCTGGAGGTCGAGTTTGATTGCCTTTGATCGAGCTTCAAAGGAGGTATTTGACTGCTGTTTTGACCAACATTGACTTTCTGGTTAGGGTTGAAGTTTGACTGCAAAATGTGACAAGGATGATTTGACTTTGTATTGGGCTAATCAATTTGACTTTTGCGCTCTCTCTGCTGAACTATTGAATAATAATAAGAAGATTTGATTAAAGGGTTTTTCCCACATTGAGGTTTTTCCTTGGCACCCGCCAAATCTGATGTTCTCTTATCTTGGCTTGTCTTCTGCAATTTTGTTTTATGTTATATCTGTATTTACTGTCAATGTGATTAATGGTTAATGTGATTATTGGTGGAAATAATTGGAAATCATTATTGGGCTGCTAAAGGAACATTGAAGTAAATTGTGCTAAGCATAGAACAGACCATTGTTATCTAAAATTAACACTATGGAAGTTGAAGATAAACAAGGGGTATTGTTGACACATGTACCAATGGCAAGTTGACATATATAAGGGGAATTTCACCACTATGAGGAAGGCATGGTATCATAGTAGGATTGATCAAAAAATTGTGAATGTTGGTGTTGAATGCTAACTAGGTCTAAGCTTAAGCACGGAGAAGGATCACTTGAAGAGTTCAATTTTGAGATAAATATGAGACATACATTAGCAAGGGAATGTGAAGGGGAAAAAAGCCTCACCAAGTCTAAAAAACATTTTGACAAGCCTTTTTTGACATGAAAGCCATGGTGGAAGAGTTGTACAGTGAATGAAGAAAAAATGGAGGACCAATCCAAGTTAAAAGTGGAGGAGCTGATGGGGGCCCTCGTCAAACTCCTCCACCTCCATCTCCATCTCAAAAAAGGAAATCATAGAAGGTTGATCCCAAATTACCTTTCTTAAAACTAGATGTAAAACTTGATTCGCTGATATATAATGGTGAACTTAATGTAGAAAAGCTAAATAATTGGGTCAAGCAGATTGAATCTTATTGCAGGATTCAAAGAATTGTGGACGAAGATCTTCATATGAAAGGTAAAATGATATTTTCTTGCTCTGAGTTTATAGCTGCATTAAAGAACCAATTTTATCCATCAGGCTATATGTAACAAGCATTAATGGATTGGGATAATCTAAGACAAGGTAGAGGACAAATTGTGCAAGACTATACTCGAGTTTAGGGATCCTGAGAGGGCATTAGCATTGGGCATTCCTCCTCGCATGCAAGAATCTCTTTAGAAGTATATTTGTTGGTTGCATAGTTATTTGACACATACTATTTTTATGTTTAACCCAACTAATCTTGATGAAGTTTGTGTCCAAGCTACTAACATTTACTCAAGGGTAAAAATGTCCATGAGAACTTCTCAAAGAAACTAGTTCAGCCAATAGTAGGCAAGAACAAAGGAAAGGGTACAACAAAAATATCAACTACAATGAAAAAAGAAGATAAGAAGCCTACATTTTCACATTGTAAAAATGACATGATGATGTTAGGTAATGGAAACTTCATCCAAAACTAAAGCCAACATGGTTAAACAATAAGAAGGGTAATAAGAAGACCATTGCTACAATCCTATAGGATCTTGGATCAGATTCAGGTGATTAAACCAAGATTGTGACCATGGAAATACAATGTATATCTTCTTCAGGTTGTTCTAGCTCTAACATTCATTCTTTAAAATCGAAAACTATGCATGATGAAAAGAAACAAAGTGAGTTATTTCATGTTAAGAGTCATCTCAAAACTTACAAGGATTGATAAACTCTTTGATAGTGGTTCACAAGCTAATCTTATTTTTGAAGAAATTGTTAAGACATTGAGACTTGAAACTAATCCACATCCAAAACCATATCCTTTAGGATGGGTATGTGAGAATGCTGAGTTATAGGTGTCTAAACAATGGAAACTCTCATATTTGCAATTATGTCTAATTCAATGATGGGGTAAAGTTAGATGTTGTACCGTATTATCTGTGGGATTGTTTTGGAAAGTCCATATTTATATGATAGGAAAGCTATCTTCTACATGGAAGAGAACTAGTATCATTTTGCAAAGGATGGGATTGAGTATATCCTAAGAGCTCATCATTTGAATGCTAACTTGTATCTTATTTCTACAAAACAAATGAAAAGGCTTGTTAATGCAAGCAAAATCTTTGTACTCATGACTATAAAAACTAAGGATGATAAATTCAATGCTTTCAAAGGATTTGATCCTAAACATAAAGATGAATTAGTTAGGATTGTTTCTAACTATGATGAAGTGTTTCAAGAACCAAAAGGATTACCTCCCGAGTCCCAAGAGAGTGATACAACATGAGGTCTAGTTACAACAAGATGCACTTCTTCCTAAAAATGACATGTATAGTTTATTTGTGCATGAGAATAAAGAAATAAAGAAGCAAGTTTAAAAGTTATTTGAGAAAGGAGTCATTCGAGCAAGTACTTCTCCATGAGAATTGCCCATTGTGTTGGTACCAAAGAAAGATGGTACATGGAGAATGTGTGGATTTTTGGGTATTGAACAAAATCATGGTGAAAAATCATTACCCTCTTCCTCGTATTGATGATTTGTTAGATCAATTGAAAAATGCATTCTATTTTACCAAGTTAGACTTAGGAAATGGTTGTAGGAATTGATTATCACTAGATAAGGATTTCTGAAGGTGATATTTGGAAAATTGCTTTTAAAACAAAATGGGATTATTTGAATGTCTATGCATGCCCTTTGGGCTTTATAATGCTCTCGCCACTTTTGTGCAGGTTATGAATGATGTATTTAGGTCATTCATAGATGATTTTGTAATAGTCTACTTAGATGATAAATTGATTTTTAGTAAAAAATGGGAAAATCATGTAGAGCATGTTAGGAAAGTATTAGATGTCTTGAAAAAGGAGAAATTGTGCCTAAAGATGTCAAAATGTGAATCTGGTAAAATATATTTAATTTATTTGGGCTATATTGTAGGGTGCGGTGAATTGAAAATTGAGCCCTTTAATGTTGAAGCCATCATGACAAGTGCTACATAGGTCTTTTAGTGGGGAGGTAAACAACAAAAGGCTTTCAAGACTTTGAAAGTGAAGATTAGTACAACCCTAATTGATTAGTACAACCCTAGTTGATTGGTGCAAGTGATTATGCCATGGGAGTAGTGTTAATACAAAGGAGGAAACCAATTTGTTACTATTTTGAGACCTTCATTGGTGTGGGAAGAAACTATCCTACTTGTGACAAGGCACTGTATGCTTTGGTTCAAAGTGTGAAGAAGGGGAAACACTATTTGATGGGCAAAGTGACAATCATCCATATGAATCATCAACTTTTACAGTATCTCCAATCACAGGCCAAGTTACAACAATCACATCATTTTCGTTGGATGGGATTCTTGCAGCAATTCCATTTGGTCATTAGGTATAAGAAAGGTACACAAAACAAAGTTGATGATATGTTATGAAGACCTTCTATTAATGCATCCATTATTTTACAACATACTTCATTAACTCATGAAAGTTACATTGAACAATATGATAAGATGTAGATTTTAAGGATATATATGAGACACTAATCCATGGTACCCAAGTGGAAGAATTAGATTACCATGTACATGACAAGTTGTTATATCATCTTGGTAATTTGTGTATTCGACGAGATGAAAGAGTGCATGTAATTCGGGAAACACATACTTTTCTCATTTTTGGTCATTTTGGTGTAGGGAAAGAAGTAACTCAAATGCAACACTATTGTTATTTGACTCAAATATATGAAATTGTTTCCAAATACTTTTCTCATTTTTGGTCATTTTGGTGTAGGGAAAAAAGTAACTCAAATGCAACACTATTGTTATTTGACTCAAATGTATGAAATTGTGTCCAAATATGTAAAATGATGTGTTATGTGTGCGACTTGCAAATCAAGTAACACGTAATTGGGTTTGTACATGCCACTTCCTATATCTTCTTGTCCATGGGGAAGTGTGTCTATGGATTTTGTAGGAGGTTTGCCTATGTTTAAGAAAGGTCATGATTATTTGTATGTCTTGGTCTTGGTGCCATGTAAGAAACATGTGATAGGAGAAAACACTGCAAATTTGTTTTTGTAGCATGTTTGGGTTCATTTTGGTTTGCTCATATTCATTGTATCTAATCAAAACTCTTGCTTTCTTGGGGAATTTCAGTCAATTTTGTGGGGATTAATGGACACTAGTTTTTGGTTCATTAATTTTGTAGCATGTTTGGGTTCATTTTGGTTTGCCCACATTCATTGTATTTAATCGAGACTCTTGTTTTCTTGGGGATTTTGGTCAATTTTGTGGGGATTAATGGACACAACTTAAAAAGAGCACTGCTTTTCATTCAAAAATCGATGGACAAACATAAGTGGTCAACAAGACAGTGATACATTTACTCTGAGAATATTGTAGCAAGCATCCTAAGCTTTGGGATGAGCAATTGTATTATGTACAACTTGCCTTTAACTGTGCCATACATTCTTCTATACAAAAGTCTCCTATTGAGACATGTTTTGCGTATTTGTCTAAGTCCCTTTTGGAATTTACTCTCGGGCAAGATTTAGTGGCAGATTAACACAATGATGTGGACAAAGCCAAGAAGTTCATTCAAAAGATTCAATTGGGTCGTCAAGTTGTACAAGAACAATTGGAAAATAGCCAAGCCAAGAATAAGGCTAGTCATTCCAAGCTCGGGTTGATCATCATTTCCAAGTTGGTGATCAACTTTAGCTATTCATTAACAAAGAAAGCCTTAAAGGTGAAGGCAAAAGGCTCAAGCCAATCAGGTATGGTTGTAAATCACCTTTTGAATTATTTTACAATCCTCTCAAGCTTTAACCCAAATTTCCTCAGAAAAATTTAGAAATAATTTTGCTGTAAAATTTAATTAAATTCAACAAGAAAAATGTGGAGAACCACATTTCATTCAAATCCACACAAGAAAAATAAGAGCCAATAATCATAATTTCCAAATGAAATTCCACAACAAAATTCCAACCAATTTTTATTAATAAATTATGGGGAAATTTACACAAATTCTTCATGGGACATGTTAGTAAAATTTGCTTGGAACCTTCACACAAGCTTAGAGGGCCACTAAAATCAATTCACCAAATCATTCAATCATGCCTTCGAATGAGCTCCCGCTTTCTTTTATTTTACAATGGCTTATCGAAATACCATGGTCAGTATCATGGGTCATCTGAATACCATGGGCCACCTTTTCCTTCATTAAATAAAGTGACTTTTTTAATATTCTTTTCTTTAGTAATCTTAATTAATTAATTCCTCCATTGAGATTCCCCAATTTATTCAATCTGTAGCCTATTGGAATGGCTAGGCTACTGAGATGGTCTCCATTGCCCATGTCTGAGAAAAGGGACATTACAATGGTCCATTTAAATTTTGGAAAATATTAGTGACAATGCTTTTCGGTTAGAATTATATCCATATATGCAGAAGAATTCCTTGGTTTTTAATGTTAATGTTAAGGATTCCCATAACGGATGCAAGTGGATGGCTTCAAATGATTATGAAAATGTTCCCATAATGAAGAGCTCGTCAAGAGATTTCCAACACAATTCTAATGGGGTCAAATGGACACTATATGGAAAAGTTATGGCCTGTGGAAGTTGAAGACAAACAAGGGGCAGTGTTGACACATGGATCAATGGCAAGTTGACATGTGGATCAATGATAGGGTGGCATGTGGACCATTATGACGCTGACATGTGGACCTGTTAACAATAGACACATCGACAAATAAGTAGGTTCTTAAGTGACACATGGAAATTGGTTGTTGAGTTTAAAAAATGTTTTTTTGTTATCATATCATATCAAATTCCATAAAATAAGGAATTTGAATTATTATTAAATAACGTACCCTCATAAGTTCAACAACCCGTGCAGTCAAAACTCCAACAACTATCATTGCCATATATGGTATGGAATGAATATTACTTTGCTTTAATTTAGTGTATAAAATATGTCAACCATGTGCCCCAAGATTTTATATGATTCATGCCATGAATATTATCGTGTGAAATTAGTACTTGGTACTAGAATTTTGTGCCATAAAAGTATTTTGGATAATATTATATCGATGTAAAATGGAGTAGGAGGACGTCATGTGATTTGAACCATGATATCCTCCCCAAAACTCTTAACAACTCACCACTAGACCTTAGGCCTTGACATTGCTATATAATAGAATGAATATTTTTGATGAAAAGACAATAGTTCTTTGTATGAAGAATAGGAAAGATAGGTTCTTTTAAGTGGGAAGAGGCCAAAGAGGGTCGTGATACCACTGCCATTGTCTTCCTTGGCGAACTTTGAAGACACATTTGTAGATTCGAGGCCATCTTAATGTCAAAAACATCTTTATGTTTGTTTTTAATCATTTTAATGCATTGGTTCCATTGTTGAAGTGGATTTGGGGATGTCGTGCAAAAGGGGTGAACTCCATTATCATTGTTGATCTCTTCTCAATTGCATTCATTTAAATTGCATATTTAACATTATTAATGTGAATTTCTAACATGAAATTCTACTGCAGCAACTGATTTATTTCACCTACTTATTCTTCACAATAAGTTATTTACGAAATCCCTTTAGCAAACATTAAAATAAATTCCACTGCAATTATCACATAATTACACAGAGTAAATAACAATGATATACATGCCCAAGAACCAATCACATCAACACAATTGTTTTTGGACAATTGTCCTCGAAAAACCCAATGTGGGAAAACCGGTGCAACAGATGAGTTTTTTATTAATCTTCAACAACAATCGCTTTACAAGGAATAATTTTACAAAGAAACTTAGAGAAAACACTTGATACTTTCCCCTGGAAACTTTCTGACACCCTGGAGACCCTTCTTCCACTTCTATGTCACTCTGCGTGGTTCTGCGTCTCTCTGTGTCAGCGTGCGTGAGGGCTGCGTCTCCCTCTACATTGTCTCTTAATGCCCTGGCGTCACCTCCTCCTCAGTCACTTACTGTTGCTGATGCCCTCCTCTTTCTCCACCCTGCAACTCTCCCTCTGTAATCGATCTCTTTCTCTTTGAGAATCCATTTTCCTTGGGATACTGAGTATCTGCTGGTGTGTCTCCAAATGATCCTTAAGTCTTCTCTTAATACTTTTCCTGTTGATGAATCAACGACTGAGATTAAGTCTCTAATCAACGACTAAGATTAAATAGACTTGATCTTTGTCTCTAAGAAGCTTCTTACCCTTATCTTTATTAATATCCATTAATATTTTTATTTTCCTAAGTTTAGACTTAGGAACCCATTAAAAATATTAATTATTTTAATAACTCCTCATCCGGGTGGAATTTCTCCAAACGATTTCTAGGTCTTGAAGATCTCATGTGCTTTAGCCTCTCCACCAAATTGCAAGGCTAGAGCACATCCGATGCTACCCAAAATCAACACTCCCTCTTAGCGAGGAATGTGCTTTAGCAATGCTTCACCATAGAAGCATCACACTGATCCTCTGCATCATTTCTCTGTGCTGATGCTTGTCTTGTTGCCCCACATCCATTGCACTATTGCTTCCTGTATTGCTGCCCATGACACTGCCACTGCCACTGTTACATCTGTACTGCAGCTCCCTCTCAACATGCTACATCATGCTGCCCATAGTACTACCACTGCTAACTGCTGCACTTGTAGGTTTTAACCCCATACAGAAATTACCTGCATACAAATTCTAAAACACAGAAAATAAACAATGCGAGAGCATAACACATAAAACACATATACACAGAGATTTTCCCCTGGATCCCAAAACCGGGACTACCAGCTTGATTTTTCATTATTATGTTCCTTTCAATGTTACAATACATATTTATACATGCCGAAGCATCCGATACCATGGATCGATAACCATTGTGTCCAATACCATGGACTGAAAACCATCGTGTCCAATACCATGGAGCGAAAACCATCGCGTCCATAAACATGTGCAAAAATCATGCCCAAAACCATAGGTGGGTCCGCCCAACCTAACATAGGGTCCAAAACCAAAATTTTCTGGGGCACTGCCCCGGACCCCATAAAGTGGGGTTATGAGTGCCATTCAAACCCCTTGTTAACTACGCGGAAAGAATATAATACAACCCAACAATACTGCAACTTCTGATACTTATCATTTCTACTATTGAAATGGATTCTTCACCACCCCCATCTTCTCCCTGAAATAAACAAACTTTGTTCTCCCTAGAGCCTTGGTGAGGATGTCTGCCACCTGTTCTCCTGTAGGAGTGTACCTCAATTGTACTACCCCTCGTTGGACATAGTTTCTGACAAAGTGACACCTGATATCAATGTGCTTCGATTGATCATGAAATACTGGATTCTTAGAGAGCTGATGCAACTCTGATTATCACACAAAATCTTGGTCGCTTTCATCCTCCTCCTGGATAGATTCACAAGCAATTTCCTAAGCCATATGGCTTTGCACGAAGCTGTGCTAGTTGCCATATATTCTGTTTTAGTTGAGCTAAGAGCCACAAATTTCTATTTTCTACTACACCAGGAAGTCATTCCTGATCCAATGTTGAAATAGTACCCAGTTGTACTTTTTCAATCTATTGAACTTCCAGCCCAATCTGCATCAGTGAACCCACTCAGCCTGATGTCATTGCCTTGGGTGTACAATAGTCCATGCTTGACTGTTTCATGAAATACTGGATTCTTAGAGAGCTGATGCAACTCTGATTATCACACAAAATCTTGGTCGCTTTCATCCTCCTCCTGGATAGATTCACAAGCAATTTCCTAAGCCATATGGCTTTGCACGAAGCTGTGCTAGTTGCCATATATTCTGTTTTAGTTGAGCTAAGAGCCACAAATTTCTATTTTCTACTACACCAGGAAGTCATTCCTGATCCAATGTTGAAATAGTACCCAGTTGTACTTTTTCAATCTATTGAACTTCCAGCCCAATCTGCGTCAGTGAACCCACTCAGCCTGATGTCATTGCCTTGGGTGTACAATAGTCCATGCTTGACTGTTTCTTGTATATATCTGAGAACATGTTTGGCTGTTGCCCAGTGCGCCCTCTTGGGTTCCACAATGAACTGACTTAGGGTGTTGACAGCGTGACAAATGGCTGGCTTGGTATTGACCAGATACATTAGGGACCCTATAAGCTGCCTCTATAGGGTAGGATCAACGTCTTAATCTTCTGATGCATCAATCTTCTTCCAGTTGGTGATCATTGGAGTAGCCATAGGTCTACAGTCCTGCATCCTGAATCTCTTCAAGATCTCTGTAGCATATCTCCCTTGTCCAAGGAAGATCTCACCCTTCTGCTGCCAAACATCCAATCCCAGGAAATAATGCATTTGCCCCAAATCCTTCATGTCGAATTCTATGACTAGGTTCTTGCAGTTTTTGATGAGCCTAGATGATCTTGTCATGAAAAGATCATTCACATATAACACCAGGATTAGAGGCTCATTCTCTACGACAAGATAGTAGAGATTAGGATCTGCGTCACTCTTGACGAACCCCATCTTCTACAAGTAGCAATCAATTCGACTGTACCATGCTCTAGGTGCCTGTTTAAGCCCATACAAGGCTTTCTTTAATTTGCATACATGAGATCTCTTCTCATGTGTTTCAAAACTCTCTAGCTGTTCAATGTATACTTCTTTTCTATCACCCCGTTCAAGAACGCTGTCTTGACATCCATCTGGTGAATCTCCCACCCCATCTGTGCTGCAAGGGATATCACGGTTCTAATAGAAGTATACCTAGCTATTGGGGTGAATGTTTTTTCGTAGTCTATCCCTTCCTTCTGACCATATCCCTTAGCCACAAACCAACTTTGTATTTCTCCACACTGTCGTCTGCAACATATTTGACTTTGTAGATCCGTCTCGAACCTACCACTGACCTGTCCTGAGGCCTAGGTACCACTTCCCAGACATCATTGACCATTATAGAACTGTATTCCTCCACCATAGCATCAACCCATACTTGATGCTAAACGACCTCCTGAAAACTAGGGGGTTCCCCATGTTGAATAATCTGGGGCATTTAGAATTAAGGTGATTCTTTTTAGCATGATAACAAATTTGTGAAGTTCTTTTACAATTCTTCTTGTCTTGATCTTCTTCTTCTTATTAGTGTGTAATTACTTCATCAAATTGCTATCAAAACAAAGAGACAAGAACACAAGATATTTGGCTCTCTGCTAGGGCTAAAACCTCTCCCTTTTGGAGAGGAAAACCCACACAAAATTCTTCTTATAGAGATTCCAACTGACAAATACCAAGACCATGACCCTTGATACATTCTGCTTCTCCAAGACCAAGACATCAATCCTCTTGCTCGAGCACTGCTGAGATCATCATGGTTGCTGCACCATTGAAGCCATCACAGCGACATCACTTAGATATTCATCACTGTCTCTTCATCATGTCACTGAGATCTCTTGTCTTCATTGAGATCATCATCATCGCTGCTACCATACCACTTTCATCACACTACTGCTGCATCTTCACTTGCTATTCCTTTCGTGTGGGATCATCACTGATGTACATTCACATCAGTACCATCGAAACAATGAGGTCACTGAGATATCAAAATCATGATCCCATAATTCTTCATGCTAGGAACAGGACTGTGTAGATCACAGAGATCCTTCCTTATCATTAATATGTTAAGGCTATGATTATATTCAATCACCGAGTATACTATTGTGATGCAAGTCATCATATACTGCGATTGTCTGGAATGTTAATAAGGAGAGTGAACTGTTATCGTTACAACTGTGAGTATGATGAGAGGGATAACAACTATACGCTACTGTGGGATCATCGTGATCCTCATCATTGATCCTAGTAGGATTTTCGATGTAACCCTTGTCACTTCCTTTTATGATGCCGAGACTGTAACAAAGATATCACTTCATTATTTGAATGCCGAGATTGCTGGAGGCAGATCCGATTCCTATAATGCGATATCCTTTGATACTTCTGCTTCTTGTGATCATGTCGAGGTTGTTAGTGCTCCTTTAGGGTTCCAGAGATCTCTTTATCACCGAGAGATAATGATTATGTTTCCTTTCGTTGAGGGGTACATCATCGAGGAGGAGGAGATTATCATCCTTCCTCACTGTGATCATTATGCATCTGATGAGGCCATTTGAGATCTTATACCCAACTGAGATCTCCTTCTTGCACCTCGAATCTATCCGTAGTTCAAAGAAATGCGGGTTCTGTATCTTTTTGATTATGGATCCCTGCACCCGTATTCACACGAAATCTCAGAGAATTGCGAATTCTTCTTGTGTGATTTGCGTTGACCCTAAGTGGGTATTTATAGTGGTTTGAGACCCTATTGAGCCGACGTGAATCCATGAACCGACGTGTATTTCCTTGAGCCGACATGACTTCCATTTATCCAGTTAATTCTATTTTGTCCCGACATAAAGAATTCCT
Organism: Pinus taeda; assembly: GCA_000404065.3. Taxonomy (NCBI): domain Eukaryota; kingdom Viridiplantae; phylum Streptophyta; class Pinopsida; order Pinales; family Pinaceae; genus Pinus; species Pinus taeda. Next base: position 42,779 of record APFE030627643.1, read on the forward strand.
TCTTGCTTTCGCTTGCAGACTTCTTGGAGGATTATGCTTGGTCTTTGGAGGGCTTCTACACATTTTGTAGACTAGAGTATATTACACATAGGCTCATAAAGAGCTTCTTAATACATGACATGACTCGTTGACATATAAATAAAATCCTAAAGATATCAAGAATAAGTCTTTTGACCTATGACACTTCTTGCTCATGAAACCCATCTAGCAAGATATACAAAAATAATTTATTCTCTTTATTACATCATTTACAAAGATCATGTCATTATGAAGATCGAACTTAGTTACACTTTCTTCAACACCCCAACCTGAGCTACTAGGGCCTAGTATCTGTCTAGCTGTCTTCGCTCTCTTTTATCATTCTTGGGTGCACTAATGAAGTCCTTTGCATCTCATAGAATTTGTCGGAGTTCCTGGCTTGTTTTTCCACTGGTAGTGGGTACATCTGTCATCTCTTCCTCTACTTGAGATTCCTCATGTTTTGAAGCTTTGCCTTTAGGAGAATTGCTGGTATTAGTCTTTGTTGGTCGATGTGGTTGGACCAACAGATCGTGTTTTGACTGCTCCTTGAAAGGCATTTCTCAGGATTTCCTGAAAGCTTTGTCCTCCATGAACTTTACATCCCACCGAACTACTACCTTCCTACTCCCTGGAAGATAAACTCTATATGCCTTAGCATTTTCGCTATATCCCACAAGATATCCTTTCTCAGTAGTTTGATCTAATTTCTTTCTCTTTTCTTTGGGTATACGACAATACGCCAAACTCCCAAATATCCTGAAATGACTGATTTCAGGGGTCTTCCCGGTGAAGACCCTTTCCGGAGTGATTTTGCCCAATGCCCTGTGTGGAGTCTTGTTCTAAACATAAACTGCTGTGTTGCATGCTTCTGCCCACAGGAATTTGGGCATATCTTGATCATATAGCATTGCCATAGCTGCCTCCACAATAGTCCCGTTTTTCCTTTCTGCTTCTCCATTCTATTCCGGATTGTAGGGAGCTGCCCACTCTCTTTTGATGCCTTCCATAGCACAAAAATCGGTGAAGTCCTTGTCAACGTACTCTCCACCATTGTCTGAGCGCAACACTTTTATCGTCTTTCCTATCAGATTGTCTACTAGAGCCTTGAACTCTTTAAATTGACCAAAAACCTCATCCTTGTTTTTCAAAAATTAGATCCAAGTCTTCCTAGAATTGTCATCGATGAAAGTGATGTAGTATTCGGCACCACTAAGAGCTTTTGTGGACATAGGTCTGCAGATGTTTGAGTGTATCAATCCTAAAACACTTTGAGCTTTATTGTTACTTCTGGAAAACGCTGCTTTGGCATACTTGCCTAGAGTGCACCCTCTGCATACATTATCTCGTTCGGTACTTAATTCTGGAACTTCTGATACTGTTTTCTTGAGAATTCTCAGAGCCCCATGGTGTAAGTGTCCCATCCTCTTGTGCCATAGTTCATTCAAATATTTATCTCCATTGCTGCCTATCAGTGCCAGGGGAGATTCTAGCTGTAATCTATACAGCCTGTTACTTCTGATTCCGATCTGGGCCTTCCTTTTCCAACTCGGGTGTTTTGACATATACTTTCTCCTTAATGAAGAAAACGTCATAGCCCTTGTTTTGAAGTTGAGATACGGAGAGTGAGTTCATCCCCAATCTTGGCACATGTAGCACATTGGTTTCTCGAAGCCGCTCTCCTGCGTCGGTCTGAAAGACTACAATACCTCTTCCTATGGGGGTACACTTTGCCTTATTTCCCATGGTGATCTGAAAATTCATCCTTTCTTCCTGATAATTTGAAAAACATTCTCGAATTCCTGTCATATGCCAAGAAGCTCCACTATCTATATAACAAATCTCAGACGAGGCAGAGTTTGTTAGGCAAGCGACTTCTTCTTCCAGTCTGGAAGCTAACATAGAATAATCGTGATCCATGTCCCTCGTGCTTTCTTCTCGAAATCTATGTGAGTCCCTTTGAGTTGATTCCTTTGCATCATGCTCCTGATCCATAGCTGATTCTTCTCTCCTATTGCCGGATCTCTGCTCTAATACCACGTGAAAATTTCTAACTCGAAATTCTATTGCAACAATTGAGTTATTTCACCTATTTATTCTTCACAATAAGTTATTTACGAAATCCCTTCAACAAACATTAAAATAAATTCTACTGCAGTTATGACATAATTACACAGAAAATAACAACGATATAAATGCATAAGAACCAATCACATCAACATAGTTGTTTTTGGACAATTGTCCCTGAAAAACCCAATGTGGGAAAACCAGTGCAACAAATGAGGGTTTTATTAATCTTCAACAACAATCGCTTTACAAGGAATGATTTTACAGAGAAATCGAGAGAAAACACCTGAGACTTTCCCCTGGAAACTTTCTGACACCTTGGAGACCCTTCTCCCACTTCTACGTCACTCTGTGTGGTTTTGTGTCCCTCTGCGTCAGCCTGCGTGAGGGTTGTGTCTCCCTCTGTGCTGTCTCGTAATGCCCTTGCGTCATCTTCTCCTCAGTCACTGATTGGTGTTGATGCCCTCCTCTTCTTCCACCTTGCAACTCTCCCTCTGAAATCGATCTTCTTCTCTTTGAGAATCAATTTTCCTTGGGATATTGAGTATCTGTTGGTGTGTCTCCAAATGATCCTCGAGTCTTCTCTTATACTTTTCCTGTTGATGAATCAACGACTGAGATTAAGTCTCTAATCAACGACTAAGATTAAATAGACTTGATCCTAGTCTCTTAGAAGCTTCTCACCCTTATCTTTATTAATATCCATTAAATTTTTTATTTTCCTAAGTTTAGATTTAGGAACCAATTAAAAATATTAATTATTTTAATAACTCTTCATCCAGATGGAATTTCTCCAAATGATTTCCAGGTTTTGGAGATCTCATGTGCCTTAGCTTCTCCACCAAATTTCAAGGCTAGAGCACATTCGATGTTACCCAAGATCAAGAATTAAGTCAAATTTTTTTATGAAGTTGCAGGAAATTGTGAGTTACATACAAGAATTCCCAATTGGTGTAATGTATTAGTTTTCACACTAATTTCGGATCAAGGCAGAGGCTAGACAAGAAGCAAAGGGTGATAGTAATGATGAGGATCCTAACATAACCAATGGTGGAACATTACTTGTCATTCATGTTTGTCATTAATTGTTCTCTATTATTTATTCATACTGCTTTCTTTCAAAGTTTCAATCTAATGTGCTATTTATGAAATAACACATCACATGCATACACACACACAATCTACGCAATCTAATGTGCTATTTTCTGTTGCTTGATGTAGCTCAAATAGTTGTTCTAGACTTAAGTGGTGTCAATGAGGCTAGGAACACAAGAGTGGAAAATATCTATAAGCCCAATTTTTTAATTTTATTTTTAATTTTTAATTTTTAATTTAATTTAATTAATTAATTAATTTATTTTTTCCAGCATGAAAAAAAGCTTGATAGTATTGTATAATATTGATCCTGATACATAATAAATATGATAGAGAAGCTATAAACTGTGACCCACAATAAAACAGTATATGCAAAATAATATTGCAGTATACAGATACTAATGTACAGATACCAGTAAAATAAAGATTCTATGGAGTGATAAATACCCACTATCGGCGATATTCAAAACTAGAGATACATGTGCATATAGCAGATGATTGATAGTCAGGTTCATAATACATACCAGGACATTTTGGAAGAACACTATATACCCGACAATGTAAATTTCTGAATTTGATGCGTGACAGTCCCCACTGTGATGTTCAGATTCCATATTCCGCACTGAGAGAGCAACCCTTTCTTTGATAGTTCATCTACAATAATATTCTGGGATCGGTTGACATGGGCGATGGAGAAATCCTTTGTAGATTTCCAGATAGAGGAGATTCTATGCATTCATCCGGCCAGATTGGGATTGTTTATGGAGTGCTTACCGATAACATGGTCTATTATAAATTTTTAGTCCCCAAAGATCCGAAGGGAATCAATATTCAGGAATGTACAGAAAAGAAGAAGACCATATAGTGCCATGGCTTCTGCTTTATTGTTTGTCACTTCACCCTATTCCAATATATTGCAAAATTCTGATCCTCCAGAATATTAATGGAAACTCCACACGCACATATTCCATCCATCCTAGATGATATCTTCCATCTCGATGTCCTGGTCCCTTCTGTATGAATTCTGAAAAAACTTTACAACTTTTTTTGTAATCTCTTCGTGAGAATACACCAAGTCGCCCTCATTTTTAATTTCCCATATAAAATTTGTTTCCTGTCTCTTATTTGCAAATCTGTGGAAGAATTTAGTGTTCTTGTCACCTTCCTTTAGCCAAATGACACGGCTTTTCAGTCTCCAAGATGCTTCTTCAATGGCCAGGAGACTATGTTTCCTTCTTTCCAGCTTCTTATTGCATTGCCATTCCTTTACCTTTTTCCTGAGATATGCCATGCGACACAGCAAGGATTCAGCCTGTGAAGACGGACTTTGCGGAGAAAACGATAGCCAAGATTCCTGTACAAGTTTGTTGAACGCAGCATCCTCTAACCATATTATGTTAAACTTGAAAGGATAACCCTTTCTGTGTTTCAGGGCCATCCATTGCAGGGAGATAGGTCTATGATCTGAAATAAAACAAGGTAAAATACTAGAAGAGGGAAACCCAAGACGGTCCACTAGCCTATTATGAATTAAGAAGTGATTAAGTCTTTTAGTAAGATAAGCATTTTCGGATCTCCCATGATCCCATGTAGGAGCCAGTTTTGATGGACAAATATCCACAAAGTTATACTGGAGGAGAGCCTCCCTAATGGAACCTCCCACATGATCAATTTTCCTGCCTCTGCCCCACACTTCATCAGAGCTCAAAGTACAATTTAAATCTCCTGCTATCAGTAAAGAGCCAATCTCCATGATCTCAGATGATAAGAACCGATTCCAGAATGTTAGGCGATCCTTATATGGGGCATATACATTCAGGATATGAACAGGCGCAACCTTACCTCGGAATTTTGCAAGAATCAGGATACCATCTAAACATATGAAGGTCCTGGCCGATATCCAAACCAGGTCCCATAGAACAGCGAATCCCCCAGAATGACCGGAGGCCTCCGTCGCTGAAATATGCCATGATGGAAACATGCGCTTGAAATAGGCAATAGTTTCCGGGCTGCCATGCATTGTTTCTTGAATTAGGATAATTTTAGAGGAGGATGAAAGAAATAAATTCTTAAGAGCCAAATATTTTGGGTCCGCACTAAGACCCCTTAAGTTCATAGAGAGAATTTTTATCATGAGGTCCCTTCCCCAGGCTTACTTGCTCTAAGAGGCCCGCATGCTGCAAGATCAATAATAGGAATATCAATAAGGGATGGCTCCTGAAGATAATTTTTGGACTTATCCCTCCTACCATGGAAATGCCTACTACCTCAGTTCTGTTTCCTTCTAACCGTGATATTCCCCGCTAAAGTAGGACTAATGACAAGTGAGGATGATTTTCGTGGCTTATGGATGGTGAGTGGATGAAGATGAAGAGATTCTCTTTTCAAAATCATATCAAGATCACTGCTTATCGAATTAGTAGGGGACGATACAGGTGAATTAGAAGGGGTGATAGATAGCACCGGAGCTTTACCTTTTAAATCAGACTTGACTTGCTGAGAGGAGACATGCAGATTAGGCGGAGAAGGGGCTTTCTCTTTGGAAGCAGATTCAACTTTGTCAAGAGAAGGAGGAGGATGGAATAAAAGTAATAATGGGAGACGAATTGAGGTTCAGATTCGGATGAGGCACAGGAAGAGTAGACTTAATGGCAAACCCCGGAGAAGGTTCCAAAGGATAGGGATGAGAAAGAAAGAATTCCTGTGAACCTGAAGGAGGATGAGAAGTTGATGCCATATGGAAGGAGAGGGCCATATTATCCAAAGACTAGGACCTTGGGAAGGATGAGGGAGCAACCTTTTTCATTTTAGGAGATATAGAGAGCCGATGAGATGTCTCGCATGACGGGTCTCTCGGCTTCAAAAAACTATTTGACAGAATTGGAGAAGCTTTATCTGCAAATGAAGACGAACCTTTAAAATTATTCCTTTTCCCACCCGCTTCACAGAACTCCTTTTCCAATAAGGGAGAGAAAGATTTCACATGGAAATCCTTCCTTTTTGCCTTCTCGCCAGGATGCTGAGGACAATGCCATTTCAAGTGACTAGTTTTATGATAGACCGAGCACTGAAAGGGAACACCCTAGTAATCAAGTCTTTGATGAATAAATAACTCACTCCAGAAAGGGTCAATATGTTTAGGAAAACCGTCTCTGTATTCTTTCTCGATCAGAATCCATGTCACCCGTTTATCCTTGGCACTTAGACACTTGGGATCCACAAATACGAATTTCCTAATGGCGTTCCCTATATGAGAAGGTGATTCCTTTGTCCATAGCTCTAAAGAGAGGCCAGGCAGTTTGACCTAGATGAGATTGTTTTGTGGGGTGTTTCGCAATGGATTGAAACCTATATACCATTTGTGAAGGGCCATAAAATTTTTCCCATAAAGCCAAGGAAGAGCCCATATAGTGTCCAGATCCTTTACATTCAAGAAGTGGAAATTGTACTAGTCCTTCATAAGCCTAACAATTGTCGGAATATACCCTAGCAATGAATGCCATTTGGAACCAAGCCAAGTCCTCATCTGGGCGTCTTCAATATCAGGAAAATGCCATTTACAGATCAAAGCACGGGATTGTAGGCTAGCAATTTTGTCCGCAAGTGAGACACTGTCCAGATTAATAGCCGACGGAGGAGGGACGATCTTAGCAGGATGGTAATTTTGTTTACGCTGCGGACGAACATGTCCGACATCCTTATGATCCAATAGATGAGTTTGAGGAATCAAATGATCAACCAAAGAGGATTGCCAACAGGACAGCTTGATAGTGCCATAATGGTGAGCTTTTGCCTCCATGGCAGACCGCACCATAGCTGACGTGTCAGATTCAACAGATAAAATCTCCATGACACCTGGAAATACGGAACACACCCCTCATAAAAGGACGACAGGACAAAAAGATGGGAAGAAGATTTTCAAATCTATCAACAGCTGAAAAATCACCCCGGGATTACCAACTCCTGCCAAGTATTAAAGATGAATCTGACATACGGCCTTACCAAAAATAAAGATCAGACAGAAAGAAAGATCGATAAACAGTTAGAACCTATGAAAGACCTAGGGAAAAAAAACCAAAAAAGGTTGAAAATAGTCCTAACAAAACATTCATTCCCAGCGTAAAAAGTCTGACAGGGAGAATGGGAAAGATTATTCCCGATCTATCAACACGTATAGAACACCTCAGAATAACCAACAACTGACAATAAATAAATAGGATGACTAACATCCAGATAAAAGGAATATTCCAGAAACAATGGCGGCGATACGTAGTCGGAAGTCATTAACTCACAAGTGCCACCCAACTACTAAACTCCCTCGAAATTTAGAACAATTAAATAACGACAGGAAAATCCGACCACGTCTCCGGAAAAATTCGACCAAGACTCCGGAAAAATCAGAGGAATAGAATCATGCAAGATAGACGATACCAGAATATCTTAAGAAAATCATGGCAAAACAATGCAGCAGCAAAAACAGTAACTGCATTTACACCACCAGTGACCTATTCTGAATTTGAAATCTAGACACGGCTTAGATATGACACATATATTCAGATACCATGCAATTTTATTTAGGAGATCCTTTATACCATTAAATTTTTTTTGATCCATGCACAGATATAAGAAACAGGTTGCTCTCCTTATGTAATAGAAATGATGCAATGAATAACTAGAAGTTTTACTAAATGTGTGAAAAACTTTTGAATTCTCAAGACACACAGGAGATACAAAGGAACACGTGCTGATAAACTAACCTGGAAATATTAATCAGGCAATTGTGAGACGAAACGCCACCGAGAAATAACACTGTCTGACCATAGCAACCTCGACCCGAAACCTCCAAATAGCCGAAGAAAAGTAACAAATAGTTAACGTGACCATAAACTAGCTGTAGATAACAGGATGATGGACAATAGCTCGGAAGGGAAAAGCCAGAGGTAGAGTACAGTCGAAAGTGGAACACCTCAAAAGACGCAAGAGATATACCAGTCGAGTCACACAACTTGAAACAATGCCGACTCCTTCCATGCACAGGAGCACACAGGGAGGAAGAGAAATATGGAGAAAACCTTCAGAAAGAAAAAAACTTCCCCACTTTATACTATGTGAAGACGAAGGAGGTTAAACATAGAGCCAACACATAAACAAATTAGGTGTCAGCTTGAGGACGATGGGGGAAAAATAGAAGATGATGTGTCACGCCGGAAGAAGTAAAACGTCCATAATCATGCACCCCCTCCACGAAAATGATTGGTCTTTGCAACGACCCAACCAGGGCGCACTAAACAGGAAAAACTGTGAGAAAGAGAAACAACTATTCGAAATGTAATAATGTGTCCACGTCGGAAAGAGTGGAAAACTGTCCTCCACATACACTCCATTGCCTCGATATCTAGCTCATGCAGAGTGCATGAATTAGATATCGAGGCAATTATAGCGGAGGTCTCGGCATCTCGGCAGCTCGACATCTTGGAATTGTTACAAAAACAATTTTGCAATTCCTATAAGCCCAATTTATTTTATAAAGTGAACTTGTCTTAATTAAATTATATAATCAATTTTTAATTATTTTTCTAAGTTTTAACTTAGGGAAATAGATTAATTAATTAGTCATAATTGAGACATGGTCAATTTTCTTGTAGAGACTTCTAGTAAAGTTTTTAAGTGATCTTAGCCATTGATTAGATCTTTTCAGGTTGATTTCTCAACAAGAGGTTATAAAGGAAATCAATGGGCAATTGAGATCAATTCATTGCAATGAAGAGATCGCAATGATAACGTGGGGTTTAACACCAGTGAGGGTTTCAACAACAGTTGAAGTAGTAAATATTTCCGGAGGTTTCTTTCATCAGTATTCTTCTAGTTTTCGAAATCCAAGGGAGGAATTCTCCCAGAGTTATTTTGCAGACAGAGAGGCCGAGATTGCCAAGAGAGGCTGTACGAGTTGCCAGTTTAGCAGATTGATAGTTCTAGTTGCAGAGCAAATTGCAGGAAATCAGTTCGATAGCAGAAAAGGCGTATTGCAGGAATTAACGGTGCGAATTGCAGGAAAGGCCGTGTCAGGTTGCAGAGGTAGGCCGTGAGCCTTCTAGTGGTCAGGTCGACTTGTGGAGGTGAAGAAATATTTTGCTGGAGCTTTGTTGTGGTTTGGCAAGCAGTTGTAATATTTATCAATTACAGAATTTGCTGAAGATTAATAACAAAACTCTTAGATCTGAAGCATTGGTTTTCCCTTCACTAGGACCCAGGATTTCTCTACTAAAAAAATTGCAGCGGAATAAAACACAGAGATAAAGACACGATCACACAAAACAATGACACTATTTTCTAGGGAACCCAATTGAGAAAACCCTCTGTTAGCTGTAGAATTTTATTTTCAGAAAATAAAGCAATCTGATCTCTTTTACAAGGCACTTGTTTTAACAAAGAATACAATTTTTCTTACTACTTGGAGTAAGCTAGAAACCTCCCTGCAAGACTCGACCTTCTGCTCCCTCTTTCCCTATGCGGCCTCTGTTCTTATCTCACTGGAAATATCCTATTTCCTAGCGCTGCGCTGGCCCCTATTATTTAGGAATTCTTCCTAAATCCTAGCGCACTTCTGCAAGGAAATTATCTGCCTCAAATCTGCGTCTAGGCTGCTCCTAGATACTCTCTTCCCACAACAAGCTTTCACACACACAACCTGTGCATACAAGAATGAATTACAAAGTTGCCTTCATCTTCCTTATAAGCTTTTTAATCATGCCAAATCTGGTATTAATTTTAGAACTCGGACTTGTGATTGATTAGTTAACTTAGTCAAACAGACTCTTCTAACTTGTCCTAGCCTCAATTAGACATTGAGACTCTCACTTGTCCCTTTCCAAAAATAAACTAGCACTTGGAGACAAACAAAACTGAGCCTCCAAATTCCTTCATGACTTGTCCTGATTTCTAGGAACTCATGCATGCTAAGGAAAACTGTTTGTGGTCATCTTGACTAAGACATGAGTCAAGAACACCTTCACTTGCTACTTTTCAACATTATCAGAGTTTCTGTAGTTTATTTAATTGGCGACATTTGCAGTTGTGTTTTATTTGTTGTTTGCAGTAAATAATTTGCTGGGACAAATAATTTGTTTAAAAATAGGAGAATAATAACCAGATTAACTGCAATAGAATTTTCACATTTCTTCATTTCCAAATTTTTTTTGGGAGTCATGTTTTAGTGCATTTCCATTTCAGTAGCTTGTACCCATTTTCCCGTATTGTGCAACTTCATAGAAAACCGAAGAGATCCAAACATGCAGGTAGAGAGGAGATTATTGTATGTTACATAGATGGTGTACTCTATGACATTATTTCTGTTTATAGAGGTACAAGATTGGTCGAGAGTGATCATCTTCAACCAAGTCTCCTATGAATTATGTGCAATGAGATAAGAAAAGACATATTGGAAAGTGTAAATTACATTTATAATATATAGTGTGATTTAGTTCACTAGGAACATTAATGTTGGACAGATCTTGGTTATGATTTGACTTTTGTGATACTTCCTAAGACTTTTTTTAGGAAACATGTTTCCATAAATCCTTTGAAGAACTTTTCTCTTTTGGTAGACAAATGGACCTTTTTCCATAGTAAGTTCTGCTTCTCTTTTCCATTGTTGTTAACAATTGATAAAAACCTTAAGCATGGTTAACATGATTGAGGGGTATCTGTTCCATCGAAATCACCTAGGACTTGTACCTGGCCTTATTTGCCACAACCACATTAATGCAAGGAGCATGTCTACTGAGTTTTGAATTGGGGTTGTCACTGCTGTAAGCAGTCCAACTTGTAGTAGACCTTGGTGGACCAATCCTTTGAAGACTTGTTCATGCTTTGACCAAGTGACATTGAGCTCATGAGAGTTTCAGTGGTTCTTATGATCAAAGAAGCCTAGGTTGGCTGTCAATGAAACAAACGTTCTCCTATATGTGCTATTCATGGGCTGAAAAACATCTCTATGCTCAAGATATTTGCCCATGTTGAAGTCATCATAGGTCTCCAATAGGTGAATAAGAGGTCATTTATTATCCATTTCAGAAGTGTATCTTTCTTTCGGGGGATTTGGTGGGATCTTGAAGTACAATCCACCTGAAATTACAATTGGGAATGACAATGACATACACCTAATAAAATAGAGTATTGGTGCTCATGACTTAAATAAATAAGATAAAAGGAAAGAAACAACCATAACATCCTTCACAATTGGGATTATCGTGCAACTCTTTATTCAACCCGTAGTCTATTTACATATATGTACACATGATCAGTAGAGATGGGGGTGACTCACCATATACAATAATGATGTCTCCACCGGTGTCAATAATTAAATCAAGATAGGGTGCCTCCATATTTACAAGACAAAATCTGACTTCATGACCAACTTTGGCCTAAACATGGATTTAGTTTCAGCGTGACTTTTCTTCACTGTAAAGAATGATAACAAAAAAACATGTTGAGAAGAAAATCAGAGGTCAAGGAAAGATGACATGGTGTGTGGTTTTACTTAGATAAACCACGTTACTTCTTTTTACTTTTTTGAACAAGTGGTAACTTATAATTAAAAGTGAAGAATGGGGAATTTGAATGGTGATTTTGTTTTTTCGCTGATTTTTGGACTACTTTTAATTTGTATATTTTTTTTTCAAAACAGATGAAAAGGAGGTGTTACAAAGCATTCTAAATTGTATTGTATATATATTATTCAATTTATAAACAGCGAAAGATGAGCATGAGGTCTGTTATTATTCTTGTGATGTTTGGAAGCTGATATCTGAAACGAAGTTGGTTACCATCTCTTTGGGCATATAGAAAATAATTACCATTCATCCTATAGCATTTCAAGTGCAGCTAGGTCTGATTTCTACGTTGTATTAATATTTTAGATTCCTCTCATTCAAGAGTTTGAAAACTGCATGAATACATTCACAGTCACATGTACATACGCATGCATACATGTATGGATATTTTTTTGTTTTTATTCTGTTGAAAATGACATGTAAATTTGTACTTCTTTTCTGGACATGGAGCTAATTTGTGTCAAGGTTTGGAATGAGAGAAATGATAATATGGATGTAGGAATATAAGTTGCTAGTTATGGCTTGTTGGGATGAGGTTCATGAGTCACTTGTGTCTAGTTTATTAACAAAATATCTTTTCATATAATAATAATACAAATGGGTTTCATTAGAAAGACTAGGATATTGGGTTTTTTGTGAACATATTGATGGATACATATAGGCTAGGATATTGCTTTTTATGTGGGCATATTGATGGATATATATGCTCCTTCTGAAAGGAAATTCTTCTTTGAGTTTAAGCTTACAGTGTGCGTGAATACTTACTGCATAATCTTCTATATCTTGTGATTTATTCCTGCCAGATTTTGTGTTCGTATCTGTAACCAAGCTACTATCCTTCTGTGACTTTAACTGATAATTAACACTGACATCTATATTTGCCTCCAGCAAAAACCATGCTAATGCTCATATGTAGCATTTCTTGAGCATTTACCTGTATGTAAAAATGGTGTACACAAAAGCAAAGTTTGAATGGTTGAAAAGTGATATACGAGATGTAATTGCATTGAGAGAAGTGAGGTGCTCTTGCAGCCAGGGGTGGGAGAGGTCTCCATGTATGTATGTATGTATGTGAGCAATGCTAATAATATAAAATAGAAAAAAATGATGCCTGACATCTAATTTCAAAAAAAGGAATAGCCCAAATCAAAAAATAAATAAAGGAAATAAACTAGTGTAGACCCATCTGAACCCCATGTATTTCAAGCACTGAGAGGTTTGTTCCTAGGTTTTTTTGATCTCTCTGGGTGCTTAATAGATCTGGTATTAATACAGATCTGTGCTAGTTTTATTTATTTTATATTTTTTTTTGGTTAGGCAAGTGGGACTTCCCATGGGTTTTGAATCAGTGACCTTAACATCAAGGAGTGCCTTTACAGTATACCCAATCACTGTTTATTCAAAGCCCTGTGGGCTATGGATCTGTGCTAATTGCAGTAGCGCGTTTTTCTTTATTTTTTATTAAAATGGGAATAGAGTAGATGACTGATAGGGACTTGGAATGAGCTTTGCAGATTTTCACCTCATGTTAAAGCTAATTGTTGGTTATGAAATATGTTGCTTTATAGGGAGTTGGGAAAGATCAGAGTGATCGCCAGTTTTATCGTAGCTGTTTGTATGAAAATATTGAAGGATGTAGCCTGCAAGAAAACCCAGTAATTAGATCACCCTTACCTAGTGATTCAGAATCTTGGATGGGGATCAGATCAGTACCATCCATGGTAGCACCAGGAGTGCGAAAGATCAGTCATCTACCAACCATTGGTTATAGGCCCATACGGCCATCTGACTTGGAAGTTCTCAAGGAGATACATAAAGCTCTATTCCCAATCAGGTTTGGATCAGTTATCCGTCTTAGGTCCTAAATTATGTTAATGGTGCTATATAAATGCACACTTCTTTTATAGTTAAGGTGAGGATAATTAGTGTGAAGAATAATCGTGTCAGGTATGAATCAGAGTTCTTTTTGAATGTGGTCAATGGTCGAGGAATTGTATCATGGGCAGCAGTTGACACTAGTAGGCCTGATGCTCATAGGGATGATCCTATCGGCTTTGTAACTGCACGTGTTGTGGTAGCAACAGAAAGTGAGGTACAAATTTTCTGATCTATATACTGCTCAGATTTTTCTTGATCAGTGAATATTGAATTTGCTTTTGTATACTTCACTGCAAGAATCAAATGTACAATGAAGATTTGGTCTCTGATAGCTGGATAAAACTTGAGAAGCTGTATTTACCTGATTCTGTAGACGGAAGATATGCTGGGTTATGATATATTGAAGACAGATCGAACACTTGTGTATATCCTAACTCTTGGTGTTATAAACCCATACAGAAATCTTGGAATTGGTAAGTTCCAAGAAAATTAATTAATTTTCCTTTGGAATTGTTCTGTACCCTGATATTTCTGTTCTTCTATTGCAAAGCATCTTCACTTTCTCTTTCTTAGTTTTGACATTGAACATCTGTTTTCTAGCTTCAAGACTGGTCTGGGAGGTTATCGAATATGCATCAAGCATCCCAAGTTGTAGGGCAGTTTACTTGCATGTCATCTCCTACAATCAGTCTGCTATTCTTTTCTACAAGAAGAACAACTTTCAATGTTTGCGGAAGCTGCAAAATTTTTATTACATTAATGGATACCATTATGATGCCTATTTGTATGTGTACTATGTAAATGGTGGGCGCGCTCCTTGTTCAGCTCTGTAAGTACTTACTACTGATTCACTTAAATATTTTGTGACTGGAGGCATTTCTGTCATGTTTATTTGAGCATTATTTCATTGAACCTACCTCTGTGTGTCTTTTTACAGTGATTTTTTGGCAGCAGTCGGTACTTATGTAAGGAGTCTTTTCCACTCTCTAACAACAAAGATATGGAAAAATGAAGAGAACAAAGCTACAAAATGGCCAAAGTGTAAAGAGGCTGGTGGGTTACTAAGCTCAAGTCGCCGACTTCATGGTACAGACAGTAATGGATGTCAATGTGTCTAATGTATTCAATGAATTACCGACCTGAAATATTGTTTGCATTCTTGTTTCCTTTTATTAACAATGTGGTAAGTGTAAGCATAAACTAAGCTTACCATATATATGGGATTTTGTCTAGCATCTTTTAGCCCCTTGAAGCGAGTAAATGCAAGTGTTCATGAATCAACACTTGAAGCTTATGTAAATAAATTTATTTTTCTATGCTAAAGAAGTGTATAGAACTGGATGTAATCATTTGTGATTGGCTCAGGAATCACTTCCATAATTAAGTAACAAGTTGCTTCTTGGTATAATTATTTTGTTTGGTGCATCTACTAAGTGCTTTTTCAAGCACAGTTCTTCAATTGCATTTGAACTTGCTGATGGAGAATGGTAATGGTTTATTACTGATCCTTTTTTGTTGTAGCATTTACAATTACAGCAAAGTAATCAAGCTCATGCAGTTTAACATTAGTAACAGAGTCCCGAAGGAGCTAGCTCCTGTGCTTAAAATGTGATTTGACATTAGCAATACTGGAAGCCCTAAAGGAATTTATATTTGCTGTTAAATTGGTATTTAGTATTTCTTTTCTAGCTTCTGGGAAAAGGTCTTCCACGAAGTCATTGAATTATACTAGAACTCTTGATTTGTGACTTGTTCTTGTATCTTTATGTTTTATCTCTAATTCCATAATATTGACATATTCCATAATATAAGTAATTGTGGAAATGTCGATATGTGGCTTGCTCTTGTACATATGATATCTTTTCTTTCCACTGTACTGTATTTAGCCTTTTCCTCTTCTTCTCACCATATTCTAGTTCTCATGAGGAGAGGCCGTGGGTTGTTTTTCCTGGCTTTTGATAGAATGGCTTGGGTCAAACAATAAGAATATTTTTCTTTGACTTGTTGGAATGGAAGAGAAGATCAGAAGGGATTTTTGTCTCTTTTCTCTGGTTTTTTCTTTGATTTTGCACCTTCCCACTATGTGGCCTCTGTGCATTGAATTTAACTATTCTTTTAGCAGGACCAGAGATGAAACCATTATGGCTTCAGAGAAGCCCGATTGTTTAGGTTTCTTGTCACTTAAAATGGGGATCTCAAAGGACTCAGGAGACTGAAGGATTTCAAATTTGGAAGGGCTCAGTTTTATTCAAGTCCAGAGGCTGATTTTGCTAAAAGTGTGTTTGTGCTACTGGTTTGCTAGATTTCAAATTCCTTGTGTTTTCCCAGAATTCTTAGTAAGTAGAATTTCTAGCTTCTGGGAAAAGGTCTTCCACGAAGTCATTGAATTATACTAGAACTCTTGATTTGTGACTTGTTCTTGTATCTTTATGTTTTATCTCTAATTCCATAATATTGACATATTCCATAATATAAGTAATTGTGGAAATGTCGATATGTGGCTTGCTCTTGTACATATGATATTTTTCTTTCCACTGTACTGTATTTAGCCTTTTCCTCTTCTTCTCACCATACTCTAGTTCTCATGAGGAGAGGCCGTGGGTTGTTTTTCCTGGCTTTTGATAGAATGGCTTGGGTCAAACAATAAGAATATTTTTCTTTGACTTGTTGGAATGGAAGAGAAGATCAGAAGGGATTTTTGTCTCTTTTCTCTGGTTTTTTCTTTGATTTTGCACCTTCCCACTATGTGGCCTGTGTGCATTGAATTTAACTATTCTTTTAGCAGGACCAGAGATGAAACCATTATGGCTTCAGAGAAGCCCGATTGTTTAGGTTTCTTGTCACTTAAAATGGGGATCTCAAAGGACTCAGGAGACTGAAGGATTTCAAATTTGGAAGGGCTCAGTTTTATTCAAGTCCAGAGGCTGATTTTGCTAAAAGTGTGTTTGGGCTACTGGTTTGCTAGATTTCAAATTCCTTGTGTTTTCCCAGAATTCTTAGTAAGTAGAATTTCTAGCTTCTGGGAAAAGGTCTTCCACGAAGTCATTGAATTATACTAGAACTCTTGATTTGTGACTTGTTCTTGTATCTTTATGTTTTATCTCTAATTCCATAATATTGACATATTCCATAATATAAGTAATTGTGGAAATGTCGATATGTGGCTTGCTCTTGTACATATGATATCTTTTCTTTCCACTGTACTGTATTTAGCCTTTTCCTCTTCTTCTCACCATACTCTAGTTCTCATAAGGAGAGGCCGTGGGTTGTTTTTCCTGGCTTTTGATAGAATGGCTTGGGTCAAACAATAAGAATATTTTTCTTTGACTTGTTGGAATGGAAGAGAAGATCAGAAGGGATTTTTGTCTCTTTTCTCTGGTTTTTTCTTTGATTTTGCACCTTCCCACTATGTGGCCTGTGTGCATTGAATTTAACTATTCTTTTAGCAGGACCAGAGATGAAACCATTATGGCTTCAGAGAAGCCCAATTGTTTAGGTTTCTTGTCACTTAAAATGGGGATCTCAAAGGACTCAGGAGACTGAAGGATTTCAAATTTGGAAGGGCTCAGTTTTATTCAAGTCCAGAGGCTGATTTTGCTAAAAGTGTGTTTGGGGCCTGGGCTACTGGTTTGCTAGATTTCAAATTCCTTGTGTTTTCCCAGAATTCTTAGTAAGTAGAATACTAGCTTAGGGAAGCGCCTATTTCAAGTTGGTAAATGTGCAATTCTGGAATAAGGAGTGTACAACGAATTGGATTGATTCTAATGTGCTGGACATCTGTTCGATTTAGGTGTGTCAAGGTCAGTCTTCAACTTTGACCAAATATATTTTTCTCAGGCAGAAATAGAAGAGTTTATTACTGGTACCCCAACCATATATCGGAGGAAAGCCAAGAATGGAAGCAATAATTCTAGACTTTTTCCTGTCTGTCAACTCTTAAGCTTGTTGAGACTGTTAGCAGAACAAATCTTTCCATGAATTTCAATTAACTAGAGAAAGATGATCATGTGACAGAATATTTCATATCCATTGGTTCCACCGCCTTGTCACCTGCAAAGGGGAATATGAAACTAGCATCAGTGCAAGCTGAACTAAGCATTGTACCTGATAGTGCATCGAATATATTTGTTAGCAACAGCAAGTTGTTTTCCCAAGGAAAACACAATCTATTTCTCTTTAAAAAGCGTTCTTATCTTGTGACATTCATTTGAAAGCCATTATTGAAAAATCAGGTGCTGGTTGTTTGAGGTTTGATGAACAGAGATGGAAGATGGCATATCAAATTCCAGGTTGAAGCAACTCAAGTTCTGAAATGTCCTACTGGCAACAGGTAACAGCCAATACTTGTGTGGAAAAACGATCCATTAAAGATGCCCAATGAAAGCACAATCTGATTCTCTTTAAAAAGCATTTTTGTCTTGTGCCATTCATTTGAAAGCCATAATTGAAAAATGAAGTGCTGGTTGGTTGAGGTCTGAGGAACAGAGATAGAGGACGGCATATCAAATTCCAGGTTGAAGCAAGTCAAATTCTGAAATCTCCCAGTGGCAACAGCTAACAGCCAATGATTGTGGACAAACGATCCTTTAAAGATGTTTTGAATGCCAATGACAGCATTAAAGTAGGACAATCCCTTGAAGGTATACATTCTCAGTTCTGTTCTCGACCATAATAAAATTTCTCATTTGATTGTCAGAGGTAATTGTTGCTTAACCTGTCTGAAAAAATGTGTAAACAAGCATGAATCCACCCTTTTCTTGGGATGGATCCTATCTTTCAGAGACATAAAAAAATGAAGAAAAAATGTGGGAACCTAAGGGTTGAAATGTTTGACTCTATGTTTATGCTTGGAAAAGGATACTTGCAATTCAATATTTCTGAAGGAGCTGCTAAGGCCATAGTGATGAACGGAGTATGGACAATATCTCAAATGTTTGCATATCTGCAATATTAGAAATTTGACTTCAACCTTTGGGTGATATTTAAGCTTTGTAGCGCTTTGTGGATTGAATTTTCCATATCTAGGTGAATGCATCAAGGAGGCTGTGGGTATTATAGTCAAACCTTTTGGAAAGTTGCTTTTCAAAGAAATAGACAAAGCAATCACACTCCAACTATGTTTTGCTGAGCTTTGATGATGGGCGACAAGTTTTGGGGATGACTAGCGACTCAGCTAGAGTGCCAAAATTTTAGGGGATGAATCCAAAAAATATTAAAAGACTACAATTTTTTGTTTTTTGTTTTTTTTACCTAGCACATAAAGTCAACACGAGCAACCGATAACAGTTCTATTTTGAATATTGAATGGACAAATATCCTGCCATGCTATGGAAGAATCCTTGAGCTAAGAGACTACAAGCAACCGATAACAGTTCTAGTTTGAATATTCAATGGACAATATCCTGCCATTCTATGGAGGAACCCTTGAGCTAAAAGACCATGAGCATAGGGGTACCTATCTCTAGCACTTGGCCTCGCCTGTTTTTCACATGCACACGCACACACATGAGCATGAGCATGCCATTGTAGAGACTTGAACCTTGGTAGAGGTAATTGTAACACCTCGATTTCACTGACCCAACAAGCCATTATTGAAAATATTATTATTTTATTGACCGACTTGCAATTCAAATAAGTAAAATTTAAATCCATACATTAATACATCAGATAACATACAATCCATACATCCATAAACGTAAAAGTTGAAGCACAACCTGCAAGGGTTTGCTCGATATTGTGAACCTTGGTGGAGGTAATAGCAAAACCTTGATTTCACCGACCAAACAAGCCATTATTGAAAATTTTAATATTTTATTGGCCAACTTGCAATTCAAATAAGTAAAATTTAAATCCATACATTAATACGTCATATAAAGTACAATCCATACATCCATAAACGTAAAAGTTGAAGCGCAACCTGCAAGGGTTTGCTCGATATTGTGGAAAATCCTTCCATTGTCACTGGCCTTGTTATGTTCAATGGTAGTGTAAATGTTAATTTACTTCCCTTCCATTCTATGTCAATCTATATTAGAATTTTGGACTTCACTTGTTTTTGCTCGCTGATACCTTTTTCCACCTTGGGATTTGACACACTAGTCTCTTGGTTGTTGACAATACTTGCCTCTCTGCATCTTTTACTAAAAAACTAACATTAAGTGATTTTGGCTTTTTTTTGCCAAGTTTTATCAATGACTACCATTTTTAGTCGTAAAGTATTTGGCAGGAAAAGGAGGGGTTTTCTATTGTATTGCCATGTGGCTCACTTTACCATTTCTTTGAGTAAAGGTTTTGACCTAGTGACAAGCATGCCTAGATTAATGTGATTTTCACATATTGTGGTTTGACGTTTTGCATTTTCTATGTTACAAATACAAAGACACACAATTGTGGCAGTGGATCATTGATGACTTCTTACTTGTGGATTTGGATTTACAAAACCTTACTTCACGGGAAATTTATAGTGTTTGAGGCTCCAATCATTCACTTGTTGCTTAAAGACAAGCTTGGAAATGTCGTAGACATCTTCACATACCATCTAAATTGGAAGCAAAAACAGATCTCAATTTGGGCAGTTTACTTGGTCCAACAAGTTAAAGGAAGCTCAGATTGTTGCTAGGATAGATAGGCTTTGTAGTGAAATTGTTTTTTCCTTCTCCATTAATTATGTCCATATTATGTTTTTACCCTGGAGACATGATGTGTTGTGGACATTCTTTCTTCATTAATGGGATCATATAATTTTCCTTTGTCTAGCTTCATGTAGGAGTAAGGCAAAGAGAACACTTTCAAGATTAATTTCTCACATCTAGAGTCCTTTGAATGTAGGAAAATTGTGCGTTAAGTTATTTTAGTTCATTGCCTTTTACATGATGTTAGAAGGTGAAATTTGAAAGACAACCTTATTTTTAAGAGGGTGGGGCAAACTGATTGTTGGGCAAACATTGGAGGGATGCACTCATTTGGAATATGAGAGAGACATTTTTTATTATGTTGGAGCTAATGGAGGAATACACTACAAATAATGGAGGAATACACAACTAGAGTAAGAATAAAGGCTATAATTAATTGGGTAAAAGTTGGAGATGAACCTTCAAGTTTAAAGTTTTTTGGATTAAAATGAAAGCATTCCTTAAGGTTTATTTCATTGTTGTACCTTCTAGATGATAATATATTAAATGACATACATTGAGATATGAGCAGTGTTCTAGGGTCATTTTTAAAATATATTGCCTTACCCTTAAAATTTTGGAATATTGTTTTTGAGCCAAAGATAAGCGTTCAATTGGTTGTCCCTTCTAATTTTGATAGATTGGGAAACCAAGTCTCTTTAACTCTACCTTATCCCTTGAAAAGGTGAAGGTCACAGTTTGGGTTCTAAAGAATGGCAATTCTCAAGGTGAAGATGGATTTTTAGTTGAATTGTATAAAATGATATGGAATGTCATTAGAGAACATACTTCAGATGTATAGTCCTCATGTCAAAGTTTTTGTTAGGTTACACATGTAGAGCAAATTGGCATTGCTAAAAGTTGATTTATTATTGAGAACAATCTTGCTATGAAAAATTATCTTGTGGGTCAAGTAGATGCCATATAAAGCATTGTTTTTGAAGATCAACTATGACAAATCACACATTAGAATTGGGTGGAACTTTCTTATAGGTATGCTAAAGTGATATGGTTTTGCTCTAAAGTTCATGCAAAAAATTAATGTTTTATTTTCTAAAGCATCTTCAAGGTACATTATAATAGGCAATTATTAATCCCATTATTCCCCAGAGGTTGATTAGTGATATGAAATGGGGTTTAATAACCTGTTATGCTTACAAGAACCTCCCACTCAAAGCTTAACAAATAAATGACCTAGCTTATGTATGACATTTGCAGAATTAATTACTTGAAATAGGTGTATGTGAATTTTTTTTAACTGTTTTAAGTGCTTGAAGTCCATTTGTTTTTGCTGATATTAAACACACATAACAACCATATAATGCAACAAATAAACATCAACACATAACAACAAATCCAATCTAGGAGTTCACCTGAATATTGTGGGCTATGTCTCCTTGATCTTTTGTCATCTTGACTTGGCTCTTTGGGATTATGGCAAAGTTTCTTTTACAAGTTCCACACTTAATTCCAAAGGTTATTGAATTGAACCAATGTGCTTAGAATACCATCTATATCCCTATCATGGCTGTCATCACTCTACAAACAGATCTAAGCTCCCTTAGACTTGATTCCTTCAATTAGTGTTCTGAGCTTCCTTGAGCTTCTTGATGGCACTAACTCCTTTAGAATTATTTATCTGTCACTGAAACCTCTTCTACTGTCTCCAGCACATATCAGACACCAACAATAGACTGATCATTTGCTCAAAATGAGCATTGCATCACCAAACTAGGCCTTCCTCCACAGTTGGCACTGGGTTGCTTAAAACTTCCCTGTAGCATCTCAACCTTTAGAAGTCTCCAAATGCTTATGCAAATGCTTGAAATGGATTCAGATGGCTCATTACAGTCAGGAATGACTATTGGTTGTTGAGAATGAGTACTGGTAGCTCTTACCACTGCCTCCAACCCTTGGTGGCCTTGAGCTCCAAAATCTCCTTGGATGAAAATATCTATGAAGATGACTTCTTCAGATTCTTTGGACTGTTCCATTGGCTTCGGAAGGCTCTAGTTAGCGTAGCTAGCCTCTTGTTTCACTCTCCCTAGTCGAAAACTGCTCCTGGAATGCATTTAGTCAGTATCCCCTAGGAATATGCCACCAATTTTGGTGAACTGGCACTTAACTCCAGTTAAATTTGGCATAATCACCCTTTTTAGCCGCTCTACCAAACGAAACCATCGGAACTCACTGTTACCATTTAATGCTGGGCGCGCATGTGAACGGCTAATCCTCCGGTGGTTAGGGATAATTGCGTAAATCTGGCACTGCAATCTATTGTTATCTCACGGACATGTGAACAGTTCTTATGGGATCGCTGGCGGTCCTAACCCCCAAACTGTGACCGGTTATAACACAAATATACGATGTGCCCATCATATGTTAAGAAACAACGGTGGAGGTGGTAGCGCGCTGTGCTAGCTTGCCGGAGGTCCAGGGTCGATTCCGTCGGACCCCCAACAAAATTTTACATAACCATTCCAGGGCCACGTGGTGGCCTCCGGGATTGCCATGTGTCGGCACCTGATTGGTCAACCAAGAAGGAATATTTTTAGGAATATTTTTGGGAATATTCCTTGGAATATACTTTTTTAATATTTTCAAAAAGCAAATTATTCTTGGCCAAATGTCCATAAATTGCAGTTTACTGAAATTTTCAAATTGCGATAAATCCTTCATATAGTGTCGGTTTTTCGAACCGTTCGCGGCGCAGGAATCAGGGAGACGATATCTATCCAGTTGCTTAGGTTCAACACTCTTTCGAACACTTTGAAATTTGAGCTATCATTAAGATCCTGGATCAATATCTAGTCACTCCTCCCCATTAGAAATCTTTTGGACCCCAAACGATAGATATACTGATCTGTACAGTAGATGAGAGTACAACACCCTCTTCTTTCAGCCTCCATACACTTGCCTTGCATGGCTAGTGCCTTTGAACCAAAACTCGAAGGTAGTCGACACTTTCTTTATTGGATGTGCTTGTCCTCTTGTTAAGAACTGTCTTCCTTGAACTCATTCATAATTGCTGTTGAGAAGGTTTACAGAAGGTAGCTGAACATCGCTTCCTTGATCATCGATCCATGGTGGCTCAAACAAACGTGAGCTTATATCATAAACACATGCATACTTACCCGAAATTTGCATATGCACCAATAAAAGTATGTTTTACTGTGTCAAGAAGTCAAGCCACTTCTTACCAAGCCACTTCTATGGCGTTTTTTGCTGCTGCAAATCTTCTTCTAACATCTTGTAAAAAAAAAACAACATAATGCAAAAAATAACTTGACGACAAACTCTTGCTCCATCAAAAGAAACAAATTTCACATCATGTGGATCATCATCATGTCTTTACATCTTGTATACAAATGATCGACTAAACCATAAGCCGACAAAAACATGCCTTCTTCAAACAACTGACTCTCCAAAACAATGTAAACTTTGAAACAGGAACTATAAACTCAAAACGGGAACTCTGACAAAAAAAACCCCAAAAAAACATAAAAAACAGTGCTAAAAACGAAAAGTGTGTATATTAAAACGATGTTTTTATTTTTTAGGCGTCAATTTTGGACATGTTTTAAAAATGGCAGTGACTACGAAATTTACTATGAAATTTTCGTGCAAAATATAGCTTCAAAATGAAAGTGATGATATCGGAACAATGATTTTTTTTTGGGTCAATTTTCAAATTTTTTTAAAAATGCTAATAAAACCAAATTTTTATGTGTCAAACAAAGTTGTTTATGAGGGAAAAAACACATTAATGTTTTTGGTAGAATATCATTTTTCTTTCCTAAGTATAAATTTAACATGTTTTCAACCATAGTACACTAGATACAAAAAAAAATTGAAAAATTTTCAACTATAAAATTAAAAAACCATGACATTATGAACAAATTGCATCACTAAATGAATTCAAAAGTCATTATTTGTATATTGAATAAAACATACATTATATCTCTAATTTAATATTGCATTGTAGATATTTTAAACAATAAAATTTATCATAATTAAGACATAATCCAACAACATAAAAATGCCTCATAACTTCTCATTTAACACCATATGGAGAACATTAATTTTATTTGAAGATATGATGCATACATCAGTTATATAAAACGTCTTAAACAATTATTCAAAATCACTCATATTTTCTTTCACACCATCAGAATTCACATCTTCAGATGAATGACTGGATGTTGACGAAGATGTTCCATATTCTTCTGTTTCATCAACCAATGCCCCATCTGAGTCCACATGCATGCCCAACATTTCAGGTTTCAAAATTCTTCTAGATCTACGACTGGTTTCAGCTGACTCCCATGTCAACACTATTCCTTCTAGTAACAACATTTTCAGAATCTCTATCGTCTTGAAGCGAAGAGTTCCTCTCTTTGTTAAATTGAAGTCATAAACAAGTATGTCAACATCTTCCAATTTTAATATGTTTGTGCAGCGGCGATTTATATTTGTACCATTTCTTTTTCCTTTTTTTGCCATTTGGAGGCACCCTGGTGGGGGGGGGGAGGGTGGTGA